>CATKHJ011104778.1:0-39485 GCA_949750685.1 Vernicia montana
TTTCTCTGAAGCCTATATATAAATCCTTTGCATTTCTTGTTTTTGCAGCATTTTTTGAAAATTGTGAAAATAAAGAGTGTGGTGAGGTGCAGAGAAAATTAGTGAGATTTGTTGAAAGAAAATTGAGAGAAATTTTCTTGAGTTGTGAGTGTTGTAAACACTGTACATTTTCTTCCTTTAGTGAAAGATCTGCAGCAGCCCGTGGAGTAGGCAAATTTGTGTCGAACCACGTAAATTTTGTGTGTTGTTTATTATTTTTGCTCTCTCTCTCATAAATCTGACATATAGAGAATTCGCATAAATTCCCAACACATGATACATACATACATACATATATATCATTCATATTTGATTTAATAAAATTGCTGATAAAAATGCATGCCGCTTGGTCGATGCCTGAATCGACTTGATCTCACAAGTCACTCACAGGAATAGCCTGTTCCTGGGCCCACACTGCATATAAAACTCCAAGGCTGTGTATGTGATGCCATGCATTTAGCTGCCTTACATTAGACCATACAAGAACATGGGATTTTTTGTTTTTTGCTTTACTAGAAAAAAGTCAAGCAATGCAAAAAGTATCCTTTTGGAAATCTCAGTTCAGAAAGAAAAAAGTTATGGAAATCTAAGGTCCCTATGTTTGTCTAAGACCTTAAGGGAGATAAACACATATACCATTCCATATGAAGCATGCACATGACATGTAAAGAGATTATGATAAAAAAAAACTATATTGACTAGATGCTCTAGTTATTTGCATTCTATAAATCATCATAAATGAAATCAGTCAACTACATTTAAACATTAAAAGTTCACAGTATATATGGAGAAAAAGAATCATCTTCTTTTGTTTTTGTTGGCCAAGGTGGTGTTTCGGCTTCTTTGTGGGCTTATACTTCTGAAACTTTTAGGAGTCTCCTTGAATGTTATCCAATTTGTGGGCTTAATGTTTGGGGTTGTAGTTGTTTGCTGAGATATATAGGAGGATTCTTTGTCCTCCTCGGTGTAATTTCGTTTCTTTCTTTATTAATTACTCCCTCCGTCCCAAATTGATATCCACAATTAACTTTTCACGTGGATTAAGAATTAGAGGTTAATTTAATTAAAATTATTAATTTTAATTTTTTTTTCCAAAAATACCCTTGCAGTAACTCACAATCCAAAAAAATTATGAAATAAATTTTCCATTCTCTAATGCATTTTTATTAATACCAATATTAAATAAATAAGGATATTTTAATAAAGTACTGTCTAAACTACTCTTCTAAAATGGAAATGTGTCTATAATTTGAAACACCCATTAAGAAAAATTTGTCTATCAATTTGGGACGGAGGGAGTAATTTTATTTTATAAAAAAAAAAAAATACATATGTGGATGTGCATACCAGTGGAATGTATAAAGCACGGTGAATAAATCTACCAATGCATAATCACAATGACAAAATGAACGATAATGATGATAAGTATATTTAGTCAGCAATGGACATACCTTTAGCCAATCATACATAGTCAAAGATGTGGTTGTGCAAGACCAATCAAGCACACATCGCAGTTCATAAAGAAATGGCAGAGCACGATAAAGTCGGAAACCCAAATAGTTAATCTGTGAAATGTTACTAGTCAAAAACTGCCTGTATAAAGTACTTTTGTGTGGGATACCAAATCTTATTTGTACAGCCTGCAGTGCTAGAGAAATTGCCTTTGTGAAATAGATAGAGCGGAGTGCATATCTTGCAGCATGCCTGTGTTGCAGGTCGATTTTTGAAGCATGATTTGTGGTTGAGTATGTGAAGAGGAAAAAGTTGAAGAGATAGAAGATTACTTTTCCAGTGGCAAATGAACAAAGGTATATAATGCGATCAAGAACTATCAAGAAAAAGATCACCTGCAAGAAGAAACCATTTTGCTACTTCAGAAACTAATTTCATATCATTAACACACTAGGATGGCAAACCAGTAAGGTGCAGAAATTGACATTTCTGAATCTGTTCAAGATAAGAAAGTCCATTTAAACTTAATTTTGGAAAAGCAGTGCTGTTTAGAGACCTTATACAGATCCAACTTCAATGAAATTTACAGAGAATCTGTTTTGGTTAAAGTTATTTAATAAAAGAACACAATCTGATTGAATTTGAATGTCATTGATTGGTGATATTCCACTAGGTTGTGTGTGTAGTATAGAAAGCAGCTACTCTGAGCGATAACCTCCAACCTACAAACAAACTGAACGACTACCAATGATTCTAGACCAATATTGACAATGACTCAAGGAAAGAGGTTTATAGTTTACCATTAAGATAAATACAAACTCTTTTGGAAATTGATCTTCAAGCTGATAAACTTCAAGGAACTCGCTGTTGTTTTTCATGACTGATTGGTAGAAAATGGCCACCAAGAAAAAAACAGCCAAATCAGCACAAAATGTGTAAGCATAGAGGTCAATATGTTTCTTTCCTCCACCAACCACTGAGAGTATTGGGTAAGGGAATCCTATTTCCTTAACAACACCAGCACGTTGAGCTTCATGAATCTCATATGCTACATCAGCTGCTGGAGTTAGTGATTTGTAAAATCCTGCGTGCGTACATTCTTTTAAAGGAGAGGCATATATCACTTCAAGAACAACAAGAGCAACATTATAATTTTCTGGACTGCTTTCAATGCTTTGCACGCGAACTCTACTGATTGAGTGGAAACGGTTTGGGCTCATTTCCTGACATCTTTTTTCATGCATGATCTTGAGCAGTTTGTTTATTCCTGATTTGATTCTTTCAGGCTGAATGCCATCCCCAGGCCACAAATCAACTTTCATAGACAGCTGTACAAAGAAAGGTGGGGTTTCTGCACCCTGTGTCAGAGATTTCCAACACATGTAAAGGCTTCTAATCAATTGTTTCATAAAAGTTTTAGCAGATAAAAGCAGCCTCTCTATTATCATCCTACAATCCTTAACAGTGTCTTCTTGGCACTTTTTTCTTCTTTTTCGAAAGCTGCTTCCAGGAATTGTTGCCCATTCACTGTCTCTAGCAGTTATGGAGGTTTGCAAGAGAGTAAACAAATACACCACAAAAAGAGGCAAGTTGCTGATTACGAAAGATGACATGATTTTATGTGCAGGAAATCCTAGTTCCTGAAGCACACGCATATTGAAGGTCAACCCACAATGTTGGATGATGATTTGATATATGTACTGAACCAGTATATCCATTTCTGTGTAAATCAGCATAATAACCCAGAACAAATTATTTGGACCAGTACTCACACAGAGGGCATAAAGAAAGAGAGTTGTAGGATAAACCATTGAAAACAAACTGAAATTCCACAAGAATATTAGAACAAAGCAACAGTAACAAACAACGTCATTGTTAGATCGCATTTGAGCCCACATGTAACGGAGGATCATCCCAATTTGTTGATATGCACCGTAAGAGGTAGTCAGCTCATCATCAGATTGCATTGAAAAAGTCCAGTCCATAGGTTCACACCCTATGTTCTCATTCCCTGTCTCATAGTATACCTCATCATCAGAACAAACATCACTGAGATCTAGTTCATGTTTTATATTAAAGAAACTCACTATGTTGGCAACTGCCATATTACTAAAAGATTGCATTTGATTAACTCCATCACTGAACAAATTTACAGCTGACATTAGTGGTGTTTTCTTGGCTTGGAATTTTTCTTCATCTCTTTCATACGAATCCCAAAACTCAGAACTAGCAGTTTTTTCTGTTAGCTCAGTGATCTCATTAAGAATTTCCATTGAATGCTTTCTGGAGTGCACTGCTGATGGACTTTCAGGGCTTTCATTCCTGGGCGATTCATTCACATCAAAAGAAAATAATAAATCAGAATTTAAATCATCAGTTTGCTTCTTAAAATCAATTTCCACTTTGCCTATGACATTAGTCACTGCATCTGCACTGAGGGATCTTCTCATCATTTTGCCTTGACTTTGAGAAGCATTACCACAGTTAGCAGTGGTGCTGATATTCTGAAGCTGGATTTGGAGGTTAAGCAACTCTGATTTCAACTTTTCTACTTGTAAATTACGTAACTGCTTCTCTTCTTCAGATTTTTGTATTTGTTGCAATTGTGAAGTCTTCCAAGCAGCCTTCTTCTCCTGTTCACGCACTATAGAACCAATCTGCTCTGCTTCAAGATACTCAGACACATAATCAAACTCCTGTGCTGAAAACATATATGATTGTAGTGATACCAGCATAAATATGATAATCTCCACTAATGCTGATCTTGATGTAATTCGGAACCCATAATCATATTTATGAAATCCAACTATCTCACTTATGTAATCAATCATTTCACATTTCCCCTTGCAAAAACCCCCTACAAAAGGGGATTGATAAGCAAGAGAAAGGACAATTACAGCAAAGTTGTAAATACGCAAGAACTTGAAGATTTCATTCTTCTTTAATATTTCAAGCCTCATTCGAAAGAAAACCAGAGCAAAACCAAGGTATCCAAGGTGCAGAATGTCAAATTCAAGTGTACCCGTGATTAAAATCAAAGTCAGAACAAGATCCAGTAAGTGGCAATAACTATAAACCTTCAGGTAGTCGAGAAATGTCCACAAGAATTTTCTTTCAAATAAGAGATCATTCAATGATGCATTCTTGTATTGAGACATCATTTGTTGATATGTCTCTGATGCTGAGAGACTGGACAAGCGGTCAGCACGGAATTTGAAACATGAAAGCATGAAAACTGCATAATAGCTGATAAGCATTCGTAGATCATCAACTACAATTCCTGCAGAAAAGTATCAGGGTTTCTGAGGTCAACATTTGGGAGAGAAGGCTTCATAGAATGTTCTGAAGGCACATGGTGAAATTGAAGTGATAGATTTCAATATTGTTGAAATTTAAGCATGTGAGTTGATATTCCTAAGTGCTTTCATCAGAAACGAATGACACATACTTAAGATGCAAGTGCAATTCCAATCTTAAGTCTGATGATGAGTGCATGTCAATAAACCAACAAATCCTTTAGTTAAATGCCACAGAGTAAAAGCTAACTAAACTTCAAGTATTCTTTCAAAAAACAAAACTTCAAGTATGAGGAAAGAAACAAAATTACTTCATCCTATATCAGTTCCCACAGACATTATATTAAATTTTGTGGATATTATATGTATTGACAATTGTTCATAACTAATATGCTGCTTCAATTTGATTGCAGCCAAAGCCCAAAACCAGCTATATGCATCTCTACTCAAGTATAAAAGCAACTATAATAAAAGCTTTCTCAAAGCGATGCTCCTCAACCATAGGCCATTTTGAAAATAATTACCACCACTAAAAATATTTTGATCAAAATATGACCTTAATTCACAAATTTTATTTAAAAGTATCTCCATCCAAATACATTAATTTGTCATCAAAACGAACAGTAAAGTTGGCACATGCCTTGCCCTTCACTCAAACTAAAATAGGAACCTCACCCTTCACGTGCCAAATTTTCAGTTAATTTTTATGGCAGATTTAACTAAAAAAGGACAGATATAGTTTTATTTAAAGCGTTATATCCTTTAGCAGTTTTCATAGAGAATCAGTCAATAAAGATCTAAAAACCATTTTATTCATGAAAGAAAGTTTCACTTGTTAGATGTACTGGAATCTAAAGTTATACATTCAGTAATATATAAACAAGATTAAGAGGTATTGTTTGTTATCCCAAAATTCAAAATATTTATTAAGGAAATACCTAGCCAGCATTTTTTGCAATGATCAAAGTAAAGATCAGAGCTCTTCCAACAGTCATGACAAGGTATTTGTGTATCACCTACAGCATGTTGCTTCCAAGAAATCTGATTCAACCAAATGGCCAAGTACTCGAGGATAATAACAGAACCAAACAAGAACACAAATATGGGCCACAGTTTTCGCATTACATGTCGAGGCAAAAGAATGCAAGCAGCAAGTGATGCAACATAGAGCAAGGAGATGGAATTAAGCACAGCAAAGCTGGCAAGAAGTAATGCAATCATGTTAATCTCAAGCCCAAAGAAATTGAACATATTCTCTATCCAAAACTTCATACATATTTTTAAAGTAGTCATCTGCAGGTGAAGTCTTTCTTTTCTCAAAATATGAATTTGCTTTCGATTCCACTTATGGTTCTCTTTGGAGCTTCCACAGGTATTTGAATATTTTGTACTGTTACTTCCTTCAAAGCCTCCTATTGCATCTTGTCCTTGAGATATACCATTGCCTAAAGATGTCCATGAATGACTTATCTCTTCTATCTGTTTTTCTAACAAGTGGCTGGCACCAATAGGGTGTTTACCTTTGCTTGTTAGGTTCGTTGTTTCACTTGGAGCTTCTTCTGCTAAGCCAAACAAAGTACAAGGCTCCTCCCACCTTCCTCCATTTCCAAAATTGCACGGTGTCTTCTCCAACCAATGGAAGACATTGTACTGAAGTATACATGAAACAATAACCAAAAATTTTCCCCTCAGGCCTGATTGTAGACCAGAAAAACCAGGCTTATAGAATTGCAATCCCAAGAAAACAGACAGAGAGGAATGCTTTTGCCCAGGGAACATTTCAGCATGGTCACCCCATAACTGGAAAAGATACTCAAACATCACAAGAAATCCTGAATAAACTAGAAACAGTTTTGAAGGGATCCAAGAAGACTTTGGTAATGTTGAACAAACAGCCAAACCAAAAATATATAGAAAACCAAATGCACCTATGGGGCACAGAGATGCATAAAACAAGGCGAGATCTAGTATCTTTTCAATGTGCAAAATTAGAAGACGTTGCACAAAAGAAAAGGAACTTTTTTCTTGTGCATCACCATCACGTGATAGAGAAAATGTGCTGTGTCTCCTCTCGTAGCTGTATAATTGCATCACAATTAATACAGCAAGGGATTGCCAAATATTTTCCAACATGGAAGCTTCTGGGTTACATCCAAAGGCAGACGACATATCAACTATCCTGGACAACCACATCTGAAAACTGAAGAAGACACTGAAGCCATAGATGAGAACAAACACTATAACTGCATAAACTTTCAGTGGTAACCAAAGGCGCCTTTTCGTCTTCCCCATAAGCTGTCTTCCAGTCATCCATAACAGAAGGAAGAATAGGTAACCAAATGAAATAAAATTAGGTTTTACCAGGTACACAGTGAGAAGAATTGTCAGAAAGGCAATGTAGGTTCCACATGAACGATACACTGAATGGAACTTCTGCCCTATTGCCCTCAGATACGACACTATCCTTTTCTCTGAAGATAAAGCAAAACATACAGAAGTTAAATTTTGTAAAATATCATTAAACTTTGTTAGTTATCAAATTCATCACATAAACCAACTCCATGAAGGATATTAAAATAGTTCCACAACATTTGGCTTCAAGAAAATTGGGTTGGCTGAACTTGGTTCAGCATTATCACTCCTAAATAAAAGGCAACATTATAAAGTGATGAGAAAAGCTATAAATATTATCCTTGCAACAGAAATCGACCATACTATTTTCAGTGGTACCAACACCAGTATCGTCCTTGAATCTAACATAATTCATTTTGACATTTCCTCATTCAAAATGCAGGATGCGACAGGGCGGATGATCAACCCCAAATTCCAGAGTAATACTGCACATATTGGCCATTCATGGCGTCATATAATAAAAAGTTCATTTTATCAATATACAAGTATTAACAAAGTGTTTGAAACCTTCTTGAAAATAAATTTAGATTATGTCTATTATCAGATACACTTGCATAAAAATCAAAAGCATCTTAGAATATATTCAACCTTTGATGAGTTATACCATGAGAAGAGTTATTGTCATGGCTCTGTTTGGATATTGAAGTACAAACTGATAATAGAACTGATTTTATCAAACCAGCTCTCAAGATGCTAAAACCAACTGGAGGGCAGGGAGTATGCTGCAGAATTGCTGAAAATGAGGACAGCATTTCAAACCCATTATTATGAATAGCACAGGAGCATGCAAGTGCTGCTATCTTCAAGAAATCCCCAGAACTAGCATGATTAAGAAAACCTGTGGCAATTCATAGCAGTAAAAGAAATAGTGATTGTATATCAAGAAACAAATTTATGAGCTATATGCTCAAAGATAAACAGACTAAATAACATTACAAGTGTTTACCTAACTGTGACAGGATATCTCTAGCAAATGAACCTTTCTGTTCCAAGGCTTTAGAAATTAGATTAAGCTGAAGAATGTACAAGAGTGCAAAATGTGCCTCGCATAGAACTATCAATGATTTACGTATCTTCCAACTGATGGTGGGGCTTAACAGATATATTAGAAAGAAAATCACTGATGCATGAAGCAGATGTTGGTAAAAGACAGTTAGTATGTTATGTAATGAAATGAGTAAAGATGTATTAGAATACAAGAGAACATTTACATTATTGCAATAAATATTGCCAAAAATATTTTGCATTATCATATGGTGTAACACTATATGAATAGGTAATTATACAAGAGTAAACCGTGAATAAAAGAGCTTCAACTTACTATATACAGCATGGATGATTCCAGGTTTCAGTGCAATAAAAAAAATCAGCACTAGCGCTAAAGCACGAGAGCTTTTCCGCAGTCCCCATGCTATTGTAGCTACAATTAATACTTTGGTTTCTTCACTCTCTGAAACATAAAGACAAGTGAAATTATGGCCCACAGTAATAGCAACCTTCCAAGAGTAACTAAATTAAAAACTAGAAATATCATTGCATCCTTTTATTGTTTCACCCAAGATTTTATTATTTAACACATAATTGCAGCGATTTTCATATAACAGTTATTACTTGAAATTTGATGCTCAACTGGCTCCATAAAAAAAACAAGCTTTGTCAAAGAGAAAATAAGAAAAAGCTTAGACATGAGCAGGAAAGAAAAGTATGCCAGAAAGAAAATTAGATAAAAAAATAAACGATGTGCAAATAGTCCTGTAGTTAGACTATTGGACATCCTCACCTTCTACTGTGAAATTGCCACTGAAAGATTGTCGGTCCCCATTAGTCAAGTAAAGGAAAACAGAGTTGTTCGCAAGATTGCCCAAGGCCACAAGGACACCAAGAGAAAATTGTGCAAGTAGATAAAATCCCGGAACAGGGTAATACCATAAGCCAATAGTTTCCCATACTTCCATATCCTGCAAACACATTCTAATAGATTTTATAATGATTTGATGGTAATTGTAAATATTAGACCCTAAAGCATACACCAAAAAATTGAATACCTTCCACATTTTATTATTTAGGAACATAAATGCCACATTGAAGACATAAGTGCTTGAAGCCCATAAGAGAATGAAGATGAGGAGCAAACCATTTAACCGGTGCAAGTGGAACAATGAAGGGAAGGCATACGTAACATAGCCAACATAAGCAAGTAGTCCAAATGCGCAGATACTTGCAAAATGGAAACTCCAAAATGACAGAGCAAGCAAGGAAATCTGACATGGTAGTACCAGGCACAATGAAGTAAATAAGACAATCCAAAATATGATAATACGCATCAAAATAAGGGTAAGGCTTAATGCATGAAACAACATGATAAAAATGAATTAAGGAACACATAGATTGCTATCAAAATGTTGAGATTTAATTGCAAATGCTTTGTTTAATCTGGAAATACCATTATTCAAGAGGATTTATGGGTGTGGTTTTTAGTGCAAGTGTGTGCTTATTGAAAAAATCAAAGTACTCTTTATCCCTGGCAAAACACCACAAAATTTCCAAATTTGTTTTCCAGAAAAGTCCTTTTCTAAAATCAGATATATTAAAGTAAACTTTACCAATCACGTATGGATGCATTGATACCCTATAAATGATGAGTAGGTTAATCAATTCCCACAGGGAAATCTACATCTAAATAGGTGATATCAATCTGCATTATATGTTGGGTCCATTGTCACTTTTGTAATTAAAAAATTAAATTAGCCCATATTTGTTAGCTGTTTGAGGGATTTAGAGCGAAACAGAAAAACCAGCATACGTTAATAAATGGAATAGTAAAAATTGGTTATGAATCAATTATGATGAAGAATTGAAAGCAGTCAATGTAGTAAGCATACTGCGAAACCATAAGTGAAAAAGTTCACACTGAAAGTCCGAAAAACTGCTCCTTTCAACATAAGATTTGTGTGCCTTATGCCAGATCTGCACAACAATAAAAAGAAAATTATACAATAAGACTCCAGGTAAAACACCACAGAATCTCGTGATGTACTTAAATAGATGAGTTTCAGCTGGGAGACTGATATTTAGGCAAGAAAAATGCAAATTAAGACCAAAATGTAATAGCACCATCACAATTACCTTGATTCATAAATAAAAAATGAATACTTTGGGGGAAGCAGTCGCTCAGACAAGCTGCTTTCTCTTGTGGACAAGATAAAATCCATCTCTGTAAGATCACATCTAATCCAAGATAGCTGTGGAGGAAATAGTCCCAGTAAACCTCTGTACATACTGAAAAGGAATATTTCCAAATGTAGAAAAAAGAAGGAATGGCCAATTATCTTGTTTGCTGGTCGTCTTAACTTTGTAATATATCAAAGGAAAATAATCAGGGGCTTTCTCTGAATTCCATGAAACCTTTTACAGAAATCGCATTGTAGGTTTACATAGCTGCACACATGCAATAACCTGGATCTATATGATTCCTATGTTTTGTTACAAGTTATAAATCAAAATGCTAAAATATTTTCACTATTAGCCACGAGCATGTGATTAAAGCAAAAAGAGCATGACAGTAAGATTCATCAATTGTATAGGAGGAATGTAATTGAAAGAAACACTTTCATTGAGCCCATTTGAATAAACTGACAAAAAAGATCTCTAATTTTATTTAAACTGAGCTACTAGTCTCGCACAAATTAGTGCCCATTCCTCTTGCAAGGGAAACACTTAAATCCAGTCACAAAGGGGGCAGAGATGCATTGCACTATTTTTGAACATGTATCTATCATTGCATCTTTCAAGGTAAGGCCAAATGCCAGTCATGTATGTTGTCTCTAAGCCTAGAATAGCTTTTGGAAACATTTTAGTTAAAGACCTTTATCTCTACAAGCTATTCCTCAGTCTGTGAAGAAAAAACTCCTCACAAGTGTTGTAGACATTCCTTTTAAGCATGTTGACATAAACTGCCACTTTTTTCCCTTCCCTTCCCAATTTAGCCATTGCTTCCCCAAAGCTAAGACAATTTGCAATCCTTCCACTTATGTGTGGGCATAGCTCCTTGGAAGGAATGAATTGCGTTATGCCATCATGCCTCAGGTGTCTCCACCTTTGCCAAGATGCTTTCATTCGAGGAATGAACTACCAATGTCACACTTTTAAGTCCAAAACAGTAGGAGATTTGCCTTGAAACCTCACAACATCACATTGTTTTAATTATTTTTTGCCAAGGAACTAAAAAGCATTTCCACATTGACATTCACAATTACAGTATTCAACTTCTACTTCAATTGATTGGTGGTCTTAGCTAGGCCATTGGTTACCAGAAACTAAGGCTAAAAGTGAGATTGATGAATGTTTCCATGTTCTTGTTAAAAACAGAAAGGAAAAAAAGTTTAGAACACTGCCAAAAGGATAAAAATGAAGAATTAGAATGGTCAACCAAAATTTCCACCAGTTCACAAGCTACACAAACATAAGCTGTATGCAGTATTTCCTAATTATTTAAGCTTCTGTAATCTGTTGTAATTATTCCCAGATCTTAACAAATGCCAAAACAAATTCATAAAGACTCACAAAAGACTTGAGAGGAGAACAAAACAAACAGAAAATGCAAGAATTAGATATGAGTAGTTCACTTCTCAGTGTATATTTTTATAATTTAAACCAGGCAGTAGGTCTAAATTGAAAATATGATTTACTCACCATAATGTAAAAAAGTAGAAGCGAGAGGCAAGAACAGATTTCTGACCACTCTGATTTCGCAGATATTTTATAGAGACCAATAAAACCAGCAATACACTGAATCATCCCACAAAACTCAATGGGAAGCTGATATGCATACAGCAGGACAATGTTCAACCCCGCATACAATAAAAGATGCCTCCACCACCTTCAAACCATACGAGTTAGTGTAAATCATTCAAGTCGACATTTTATTGTAATGAAAACGACCAGTATTAGCCAGACGAGAGCAGGTCCACAAAGAAATACAAGTTACTTACTGGAAAAGTCCCAAGAAATTGTTTGTTATAGACCACTTAATCAGTCCAATACTGCTGCAAATGAAAAATGGTAAGGATGCCCAAGATGGATGACTAATGCCCACAACCAGCTGTACAGTGGGCAACAATAAGCAGCATAAAACCCTGAGATGAGAACCTTCCATGGAGCAAAAGGAAAGATAATCAAAGATGAACATCCCAAGGTCAATCAATTGAAGAAAATAGAAAACTAAATGCTCGCACCATTTAATGGTGATGAGAAGGTAGTTAAGAAATGATGGAGGATAATTCACAAGTGATACTGAGATTGAAGGAAAAATTTGCAAATGTTTCTCCCGTAGTGCAGGTTAACATATAGATTTTGGATAAAATGTTGTTTCACAAAATTATACTAAAATACCTACTTAGACAATGGGAAAAATGAAAGAGGAAATGAGAGGAACTTTTGGGGAGAGAAGCAGCATCAATTTCTGAAACATATTTCACTAATTTCTTCACCTACCCGTATATAATGCAATGAAATGCTCTAGGAATACTTTATATGCCAACTAAATTGCAAAAGAACTGTACTAAGTATTTAACTTGAAAGCGAAAAAGAAAATGAAGAAAGCACACATATATTTTAAAGAAAAATAACTATGCCACGTAGTAGATGATGACAAACCTATATGTATAATAGAAGAACACAGATGACCCAACCAAGAATCTTTCCATAGATCCAGAACAAATCTGCTCCCATAGATTCCAATTACTGCAACAAAAGCTGCAGATACGTGGATGACCATGAAACATATTTCATATTGCAACCTCCAAGAATGAACACTGCAAAACCAACACATTCAATATGTACAGATTTGCTTAATAAGGTAAACTTGCATTTTCAGGAAACTTGGCAAAGGAATATCAGCAGAAAGAGAAAATGAAGGATAGATGTTCTCAACTTAAAACCTTACCTTAGGAAACCAACTAACTTGGCCCATTGAGCATCAGAAATACTCCACTGATCCCCCTTAACAGCCCATACAATGTGAAATATGGCATGAGAAAGAACAGTCAGTGAAGAAAAGATAAGCGTACACCATGATAGCTGAGATTGTCTTTGAGATCGAAAACCTATTAGAAGCAAAATATTAAAAAACAAAAAAAAAAGGTGAAATTTAGAATTATAAGGATAGCAATATATAAAATATCAACAACAGTAAAAGGCGCAAATAATATCAAATCGAATATCATCTTGATATGCCGTAACCACAAAAGTGCAGCCTTGGTTGTCATTTTTGTTCATTGACCCAATTATTAAGCTTTTAATCAAGAACTATTAGTACATTAATAATCCAATTATAAAACTCGTTCAGAGCACTTCAACAACTATTGACCAGTTACAAATTCTCCCACTCAGATATCTTGCATTCAATATTCCTTCACAAGTTTACTCAAGTTCATACACAATAGCATGCTGAGAAGAACAAACACATTGCGCATGAAATTAAAAGAGAACCTATGCAGAAGATGGCAGAATGCCAAATCAATATCAAGTACCATGTAAAACCAGACTTCACAAAAAACTTTATAAATAGGATTTTAGATGCAACTGAGGGGTAAATTGACAGATTCTTAGGAAGATGCAAGAATATTAATTCATTTGACACAAAGGCAACTTCACATGCAAGGGACATGTGAGGATGAACATGAAGAGATTTGAGGGCCATTTGGTTGGCAGTTTCAACACCTATTTATTTCTTTCATGTTTCTCATCATTCAATGAGAATCAAAATAAAGATGCCAGGTATGTCAGGTGAATCATACACAAAGACAGTTAGATTTTCTGGGAACTCAGACACATGCACCAATTATTTACGCATGCAACTAGCTCCTTTATGTATGTGGGTGGGAACAAGCACGGACAAACCAAATGCAAACCTGGACACTTCTTAAAATCTAAAGCTATATAGTGTTCTAGTCAATTACCTAAATTTAGTAATATAAAAGATTTTCTCCAATGTTCTGGAAGGTGCATGTAAGGATGCTTTCTTTGAATGTAACTTCCAGGGAGAGAGACACAGAGAATTTAAAGACCAACTTCTATCACTACCATGCACCTAGGCAAAACCAATTGTAACAACTTAGACATGCTTTTCCCTCCTTTCACATCTTGCAGCAATCGTTCCTTAATGCATAATCAAATTGAACTAAAGTAGAACATAACAAAGTAAGCCTCCTCTAGCAAAATACGAGTGACAATAATCCATGTTGGAAAGCATCTACATCAGAACACAAAGAAGCCAAGAGATATAATTAACGCATCAATGTAACATCAGCAGCTTACCAATTTTTGGTGCAGCATACTGAATGAAGAGAAACGCTAACAAATCAACCAGTGACATCAAACTCCAATTGAGTAATGCAGCTGGATAAAGCACAGCAGAAAGAAGGAGAAAAGGTTACCAGCCTAAGCAGGAATTCAGTCAAAGCACTAAGTAGATGCACAGCATTATACCAAATATATGGAAACCCAAAAATTTTATCTCATGAAGCATATAGCCAACTCAACTCAAGTAAAATTTAATCCCACACCAATTGAGGTTGGCTATATGGATTATTTTTGTTTTCCCCCATTTATAGGGTAGTGGAAACAGCTTCCCAAAGCTTAACTTTCTCGGAGATTTAGAATAATTTGAATGGACATTTCAGAAACATAAAAACATACTATCATCCATTCTTATTAAATTTCACTCAATGACAATAGGACGGTGCAAACCTGTCAAAAGAAGCATAGGCAATGCAAATCCATTGAGGAACCTCCCCATTACAAAAGCCCTTTCAACACAAAAACCCACTATAATTACACCATTTTTTTTTTTTACAACAAACTCATAATTCTCATCAAATCCTTAATCAAAATAACAAATACTCATTTGAGAAAAATCCAATCTCAACCCATCATAATAGTCTCATAACAGAATCAACAATGCCAAACGTGTTAGATACGGGAATAATGAACAAAAGTTACATCCATAGACCAATACCCATTTCCCAAAATCGAACAAAAAGTCGTCTGTATTGCCAGGATCAGAATTACCACGAGAATTTCGAAGAAAAATGATGGTTATTCTATTGGATGTTAACATGAACGAGCAAACTAGGTTGGCATTTTTTGCTGATTGCCATTGGTGCCTGATAAGTGGTATCTGAATTCATGTCCTGCAAATGCGAGGATAGCACAGCACTTTTTGTTCTTTTATTCTTTATTTATACACCAAATTATTAAATCCAAGTTCGTGATTGTTTGTCAAAACTCAAAATTAAATGCTGGATTTTAATTAAGTAATATAATTTTTAAAATATAAATTATTTAAAAAATTAATTACTTATTATATTCTATATAAATTTTAAGTTAAATATTTTAATTTAAATTGTAAGTTTAGATTATTTTATATTATCAAACAATTTTAAAATTAATAAGTACTGAAAATATTAAATTAAATAATAAGTTAGATTATTAAATACCCACTTTCTCTGATTTCTTTTATATGCATATAATTTTAGCAGTTCGATTATAACTATATATATATAATCATACAATTATTATGATTATATGGTTAATGATTCATGCATCCATCAAACATTATTACTATTTTTAAATTAGATAATTTTCTTTCCAACTTTTCTTTGACGTTCTTGGACATAATTTACAATTTTGCATCTTATAATGTGAGTGAATGTGAAATGACATAATTTCTTTCGTTTCTTTGACATTCTTTGTCTGATTAACGAGAATTTAGAATTTGCAAAAAAATTTATGGGTGGAGGAAAAAAAAATGAAAGAAAATAATTTATGATATTTTTAAATTAGATAAAAATTTTAAAAATAGTAAAATATATAAGAATAATAAAATAATTAATTATTTTTCATATTTAGGATGATATATAATATTTAATTCTCAAGAGGGTTCAACTGGTCTAAAAATGGAAGTATTCAATTCAATAAAATAAAATTTTAAGAGTTTTATTGATTTAAAAAGTGACAAGGTGCAAACATATTTTTAGTGTTTGGTTAAAAGTGCAGATCAATATTTAATATTTTTCGAAATACGAATATACCCCTAACGTTATAAAAATGAATTAACACGCCCTTCTGTCTGTTACCTTCATTATATCTCTCTCTCCACACTTTTTCTTTTTCTTTTTTTTCTTTTTTCTGTTTTTTGTCCTTCATTTATCTTTGTTTTTTTATTTATATTTTACATTTACCTACAAAATATTTATGTGTATATACATATAATTTGACTTTTTCTATTTATTTTGTATTTATAAATTTATATAATGATAATTGTAATTATTAATAAAATTTAATTATATTATTAGAATATATAATAAAAATTTATAATTAATTATAATATTGAATAAATGCACTCTAAAATTTTTCTAAAAAAATATAATGACGTGAAAATAAATTAATCATGTAACTAGTTTTTATAAAAAGTTGTTTATAAATTTTTTTATTATTTTTCCAATATTTTTTTAAAAGAAAACTAGTTATCTCATTAATTTATTTTCACATTATTATGTTTTTAAAATTTTTTTTAAATGTACTTATTCAATATCACAATTAATTATTTTTAAATTTTTATCATATATTATAATAATATAATTAAATTTTAATAATAATTACAATTATCATTATATAAACTTATATATAAAAAATAAATGAAAAAAGTCAAATTATATATATATATATATACACACAAATATTTTGTAGGTAAATGTAAAATACAAGTTAAAAAAAAACAAAAATAAAGGAATGACAAAAAAAATTTAAAAAAAAAAAGGAAAAGAGTGGAGAGAGAGAGGGAGAATTAAGGTAAAAGAAATAATAGTCGCGTTGATCCATTTTTGTAATGTTAGTGGTATATTCGTACATCAAAAAATATTAAGTGTTTTAGCCAAGTATTAGAGATATATTTGCACCTTATCCCATTTAAAAATTATATAATTGAATAAAATAAAATTTTAAAGACTCAATTATAATGAAGATAAATACCTGTTTATAATTATAAAATATTTACAATTTTTTTTTTTATCATAACCTAGATATGATAGAATTCTTTACAAATATATATATATATAATGATTGAATTGATATTAGTTATATTTTCAACAAAAAAAAAAATTGTTATTAGTTATGATTTTTGTGAGATGAGCAATATACTCTTATTTTTCACACATGCATATAAAGACATTCATTCACAGTATATAGTTAATTAATTTAAAACTATTTAAAATTGAGGATAAAATCATCAATAACAATTATCTTCCACTAAAATTGAAAAAAAAAAAAAAAAAAACGTTAAGTCAAATATATATATTCTTGATTCACATGCTTAGAGATAATTTTAAAATTATAAATTGAGTTTGATGTCTCAAATTGCAACGAGTTATATCCTCTTTATTATTATTGTGGTTATTGCAATTTCTATTTAATAAAATCAAAATAGTTAAAAGAAAATAGTTAAAAGAGACATTTTGGGCACTTTAATCATAAAATTCTATAACATTAATGAATATACGATTTAATGTTGAGCTTTGATAGAATTTTTTTTCTAAAGAAAAAAAAAAAAAAAAAAAAAGGGAGATGAATACCTTATATCATACTTATAATATAGATATAAATTAGGAGATTATTAAATATATTGAGTCTACATTAAAATATGCACTATCTCTTGCAATCATGTAAGTTTTATTTGATATAATCTTAGGTGAAAATTCACTTGATTGAGTGTAAATGCATGGTTTGATATATATATATATATATATATATTTTCGTTTGTTTCATAGATAATAATTTATCTTTATAATGAAAATATTTTTTGAAAAAATATTTTTTAAAAATTTATTATTTTTTTATTTGGTTACAATATTAAAATTAATTAAAAAATATTAAAAATTTCATTTTATAAGACTATAAAAATATTTAAATTCATACAGATTTGATATTTTTAAAATTTTATTATTAAATATGAGAAAAAATATATAAAAATAGTAAATTTAATGGTCGCTGATGACCGATGGTGGTTATTGGTTATCACCAGAGACCGAAAATTATTGTTAGTTGTCGCTGATAGTGAATATCGGTAATCAATAGATTAATAAAATTGTATTTATATACTTTTTTATTATTATAATAAATTTGTTAAAATTTAGAAAATGACTTTTCATTTTGAAAAGAAAAGTCATTTTTCTTAAAAATGATTTAATTTTTTATTGATTAAAAAAATATTTTTCATTGACTAGATTTTCGATGTGTTTTAAATGTCAGAAAATACGGAAAATGCTTTTTAAAAAATATTCCTTGAAACAAATGGAGCCTATATTACTAAAATTTTATATTGTAAACCTATCAACGTCCGGGGACGTAGCTCATATGGTAGAGCGCTCGCTTCGCATGCGAGAGGCACGGGGTTCGATTCCCCGCGTCTCCATATAGATAGTTTTGCAGTTTTCTAATACTTTTTTTTTTCCAAGTTCCAACGATGCCGTTTTGAGCTTGCAAAAGGCCTCCGCTTTAATTATCGTTATGTTTCAAATTGCTCACGTTTTCCTTAATAAAATAATAATAATAATAATAAATTTGAATATCTCATTACCTTATATCCTTGTTCAATTACTATAATAATATATTATATTATTATAAAGATTTCTATCAGTTGGATAGTAATCTATAATTTATTTATAAATGTTTTTTTAAATTCATTTTATTATAAAATTGATAATAATATAATATATTATTATAATAATTGAACAAGTATAGAAATCTTTATTAGAAATATTTTATTATAAATAATACATTAAAAAAATTATTTTTTAAATAAATCATGGTTATAAAAAATAAATCATGTTCAATAAGCTAATGAATAAATTCATCTTCCCAATTGAGAAAACTCTTAGAATTATTTATTCCATTGCCTTGCACAGCCTTATAATATAGATATATATTATCATTATAAAAAAAATATATTTTATAAAAAATATAATAAAATTGATATGATTAAATATTGAAACAAATAGTAATTATCTTTAATTGTTAGGACATTAGTAGGAAAATGTGTAAAAGTCAAAGAATTATGAAGGAATGTTGATGAAGAGATTATATGCAAAATTCATGGTCAACAAAGAAGGAAGTATTTTGTTGGTTGGAAGGCAATAGAAGGGATTCTGTTCAAAACCTTCTTACTCGTCAAGGCAAGGCTGATTCAAGAATTATCAGCACCAGCTTTCACAATCTAGAAGCTTATCAATATTCAAATAACCATCCACATCCCAAGTTATTATTATTCTTATTCTTACAAGCAGCTGCCCACGATTTGAAAACCAATTTAAAATGGGGTTAAAATATTTAAAATATTAAAAAATAAAGTTAAAATAACAAGTTGTATTTTTAAGTAATACGTTTATTTTTTTAGCATTAGAGAATGAAAATTTTAAATTTATTATTACTCAGTTGAAAAATGTACTCCCTAATAATAAATTAACAAATCTTTTATTTGATTGATCCAATTATAATGAAGTAATAGAAGAAATTATTATTAAGGAGAGTTAAAAATGAAATAAAATTTTATTAATTTAAATTCAAACTATAGAATCAAATTATGAAAAGTATTTATGTATTTGATTATATTAATTGCATTAAAAAAAAAAACTAAAACATGATTTTATTTCTCCAAGTGTTGTTTGAGGCTGCGGGATGGGCTGCTTTTTTTGCATCAAAATTTTAAGTAATAAAAAAAAAAAAAAAAGAGGAAAAATCTGCCTAAATAGTAAATAGGCCCCAAATAAGCTCAAGTGATTTAACTTCGACAATAAAATAATGAAGTACTTGGCCCCCAAAAAAAAAAAAAAACAATAAAATGATAAAGTTCTGATTTTCTTTTTTGAACAAATTGAAAATGACAAAAAAGAGGCCATTAGAAAAACTGATCCAAGAAACAGGAGAAAAAGAATCAAACCAATAGCCTGAGACTTTGACAGATTTTAACAGATAACAGGTAACAGATATTGCTTTTTGGTTCTTGAAAACAAGAAACAGATTCATAGACAAAAAGAAAGAGTCCTCAAAATCGAGAAAATGGATTCGAATCAAGAAACAATGCACCACCATCACCACTATCATCATCATTACAACCCCTGCCAAAATATGACCAACGACCGCCTCCCCTGCAAGTTTCTCCCCAAGCGGATAATCTTGGTCCGCCATGGCGAATCAGAGGGCAATATAGACACCGATGCCTACGCCACTATACCAGATAACAAAATCCCATTAACCTCATTGGGTTTAGACCAGGCCCGCAACGCTGGGGCCCACCTTTACAATCTAATATCTGACAGCGGCAATTGCACGAACAACTGGCGGGTCTACTTCTATGTCTCGCCTTACGAGCGCACCCGATCCACGCTTCGGGAGATCGGACGGTCGTTTGAGAGAGAGAGGATTATTGGGGTTAGAGAGGAGTGTAGGATTAGAGAGCAAGATTTTGGGAATTTCCAGGTGAAGGAGAGGATGAATCTGATTAAAGAGATCAGAGAAAGATTTGGGAGGTTCTTTTATCGGTTTCCTGAAGGAGAATCTGCTGCCGACGTTTTTGATCGCGTTTCAAGTAGGTTTTTCTTCTTTTTGCTGTTTAGTTGATTGATAATGGGTATTTTTGAGATTGATATAATGAAAGAAATAAAAAAAGAAAATGGAGTCTTGAACTAAAAATATATCAATTTTTTTTTCCCTGTTGTGTAGTGAATCACTTAATAATATTATAGGAATAAAATTGTTTGTTTCCGTTTATTTAGTAAAGATTTTGGAAATCCTTTTGTTGCGTTCGGTAGTTGAAATATTTAAAGTTTTGGTTTTATTAATGTTTTTGTTCTCTCTCTTGTTTTATTGTTGATTTACTTTTCTTTTTGGGTTTTAAGTGCAGAGAGGCTTGGAATTTGAAAATAAAAATTAATGATGGATTGGTGTTTTTGACTTGCTTTGATTGATCTATTGAGCTAAGACATGAAAAGCATGTTCCAACAACTTATTAGGCTGTTTCTGTGATTAGGTTCAAACTTCTTGTTTTGCAATATTGTGAGTTAAATTGAAAATTTTGTGTCTGAGTTTAAGCATAATGATAAATAATGGCTCATAATCGAAGAACAGTTTACACTCAGATTTCCAACAAAGGGGAGGATCGTGAGGGTGCGTAGCGATCCTCCAGGCCCAGATAAGTCCGTTGTGCAGGTCAGTAAGTAGTCGGGCTGCCCCCGCGGTACGCTACAGCTTTATTGAAAAGTAAGGATAATTGTGTAATTTTTGGAACAACCAATTACTATTTAAAAGGTTGAACCCTAGATTGTTATCACTAGTTCTCTCAATACAAAAGGAACAAACAGAAACCTTATGTAGATATAGACAGATTGCCGAATCACATAAATCTTGTATCTTGTGTAATTGCTTATATTATTTTTTTTCTCTTTAACTTTTTGTTCAAAGATTAATACCAATCCAGGAAAAATACAACACATAACAGTTTATGCTCGTAACCTGTTGCCTCTAACATTGTAAAACAACATAATGTAGTCTTTCAAAATTGAAAAGCAACTTAATGCAGTATTGGAACTGGGATGAACTTATTTTGACTGTTTCTATCAAAATGTTTAATCAACTAGCATTGTTTAGACCTGCTTGGGCCAATTTCATAACAAGCATTTTTATACCAAAGATTGGCTCTTTGAAAATGCTCATTTAAGTGTTACTCTTAAACTTGGAAACTCGATCCTTGAGTTGATAGGAAAATGTCTTGTGAAAATGCTAATGTAAAGAAGTTGAGGTGGGATTGAGAATATGTTTCTCATGCTGAGTATTTTGTACTTGGTTTCTATTGTCTAATAACAATAAGGTTTCATTTACAATATTTGGGCATTAACTCACAAACATTTATGCATTCTTTATGGTGTGTGCTATTGAATTTGTTCTCATACTTTGTTCTTGGGTCCAAAGCTCTGAATCTGATATTGCCAATGGTTTCACTTGCTTGCTTTTCAAATCTAGTGTTGGTTTGATTGTTCTAGTGAATAACATAAAATAGTGATACTATTTTTTCACATGGCAAAACAACAGGATTAGTACGGTTATACTTCCCCATTATCCATTTGAAAAAAAAAGAAAAAAAAACACCAGATGTGATCTGAACTTAATTAGATTAGTGATAGACTATCACCCAGATTGGATTAGTTGAATGGCAGTGGAATCTAACTTCAAAAGCATTTGATTGGCAGTTAGATTATTTAATTATTGCTATCTTTTTTCATGAGTTGAGCACTTTAGCTTCAATTAATTAGCAGAAATATATTTGCCTGTGCAAATGATGAAATTCTTTTCTTTTGAAGTGCTTGTCTAGTTTACTAGATATGAATGTCAAACTGGATACTTTTGGTTAATGATGTTACCTTGTAACATATTTTGCCATTTTTTAAAAGTAAATATGAAAACTGGATGACATATTTCCTGTTAACTTTAGGTAATCACCAGTCTATTAATCAACAAATCTAGGCTTGATGACAAAAAAAACATGAACCTTTTTGAAAAATTGTAATTGTATCCAAACCTTTCAAAATCGATAATTTTATCCTAATTTAGAGATTTTGATTGCAATTATACCCATGTAATCAAGTCTATTTTGAAAGGTTGTGGTACAATTACAATTTTTCGAAAAGGTTTTGTTTTTCTTTTTGTCATTAGGCCACAAATCTAAATTTTACAATCTAAATATTTTTTTGGTTGCCATTTCAGAATTTAGATCTCTAGTTTAATTTATTAAAGTATTTATTTATTTATTTATTTTTAGGTTCTTTAATTTCCCTTCTGGTTGTCTGATTCTCAATTAGGGTCTGCTTGTGGTTTAGTTTAACTGTTTAATTGGAATCTACTAAGAAATGCTTCTAAATTTATCTTTTAGCTATGAAGCTTAAACCTTTGTTTTCCCTATTGAATAAAGCAGAACTAGCAAAATGTGATTCTGATCCAACCTCCCGGTTTTGTTTACTTTATTGGGCTTGGTTGATGACATTTCTTGTTTTTGTCTTGAAATAGTGAAAGGGGGTTGCATTTGTAGTACATGGAATCAAATTGCATAATTTAGGCTATTTATGTTATGTGTGTTGTTGATATGGCGAGATGCTGATGCAAAACAACAGGATGAACTTTTTCCCACAATTTTCAACTATGGAGAGAAGTTTTATAATACATTGAATGGTGCGAATTAAATGTTGTCTTCTGGCAGGTTTTCTTGAATCTCTTTGGAGGGACATAGACATGAATAGGCTTCACCATGGCCCTTCTGATGACCTAAATCTTGTAATTGTATCACATGGGTTAACTGGTCGTGTATTCCTCATGAAGTGGTTCAAGTGGACGGTTGAGCAATTTGAGCATCTAAATAATCTTGAGAACTGTGAGTGTCGAGTGATGGAGTTGGGACCTGGTGGAGAATACAGCCTTGCAATCCATCACACGGATGACGAAATGCAAGAATGGGGATTGTCCCCTAAAATGATTGCTGATCAAAAGTGGCGAATCCATGCCAACAGGGGTAATTGGAATGACAACTGTCCCTGGTACTTTGATGCATTTTTTGATCATCTAAACACTGATTTGCATAAGGAAAGTGGTGACAAACCAGACGATTCTTCAAGTATATGTGAATAGGCTACCCAGAAATTGGATGAGAAATTCATTTGATTTAATCTGTACCAATTCTTTTAATTCATATTCATGGAAACTGTAGTTCTAATCTATGCAAACAGAGGCTACATTCCTAGATTTATATAGGTTGTAGGATTGTAACACTTGTGAGGAAACATTTGCTTCTGAATTCATATTTGACTGCTTTTCTGCAAAGTGCAAAAAGCGAAATAGTTCAAATGTTGAAACTCGAAGCATTACAATTGCTGATCATGGTGAATTTTGTGCATATTGTTCTCTGATTATCGATTGTGTATTCTTTGGTGGAAAGGTACATTTTATCTGCATCAGATTCAAATCTTCAGTTACGAGTGAATTATGTGAATTCATAAGCTTCGAATGAGGAAGTTAATTTTTTTTTATAGCAAGTAAACAGCGAGGTTGCCAAATTGATAATGTATATCCATGTCTATGTGAACTGTCTTTATCTTTTTTTGTGCCAAAGATGTGAACTGTCTTATCTGGCAGGTTCATTTTTGAACTGCAATTTCCTTCATAGCAACGCAAGGCCGTCAAGAGCATCAAAAAGATAATATAAGCCAGAGGCTGAGGCTGAGCGGTGTTAATCTCCATTCATCAATTACCAACTGACATTTTACAATGACTTTCTTTTATAACCAAGTTGACTGCTAGCCAATCAGAGCATTTAACAACCTTATGGGCAGAGCCTTTATGTCAAGCACTTTTGCTTTTATTGCTGAAGCATTACCATCTGCTAGTTATATCTTGTCCCATATCAGCTTTAATAATAGTTATGATACCCTTTTTTTTCCTATTTTTTTTCAACTGTATTATAGGATTCAACCTTATAATACTTTGTTTATTTTCAGTTTGAAAAATTCTCAGGTCAATTTATACAACTTTTTTTTTTTTTTTTAATGAGAATAATGATTTACTTATATATTAAACATTTCTTATGCTTTTATGAATGAGTTTATATTCTATAAGTACATATATTAAATATGTATTTTTCATTTAATACATACATTCATAAATTACTTTTCAAATTTGAAATCGATAATATATCAAATCCTAATCAATAAATTTGTCTATTTTAAGAAAAAAAATTCAGCAGTCTTTGGGTATAGTAAGATTGGATTTAGTCTCTCTTTAAACAAGTTGCTCTCCCCAACCTTTTATTAACTAGATCTGGGAGAGAGCCATAGTCTCCGGCCATTTTGGCCGGTGACTCCCTCCCCCCATTTTTCTTTTTTCCTTTTTTTCTTTTATTAGTTTTCTCCTACATACTCATGGCTTTACGTCATTTTCTCTCTAAATCTAGTGTTTTGTTGTCCTCTTAGATAGGGTCTTTTGGCTTTAGTCTAAGTTTCTAGAGAGATTAGAAGTTTAGATGGATATGTAATATCTCAACATTTTGGTTGAAAAAAAAAAAAAGTCTATTTTAATAATATAAAGCCAATGTTTTGGATTTTTTTTTTTTTTTTTTGCCAAAGATGTTTCGGATTGTGTATAAGAAAAGCAAATACAATTTAAATAGTATACGGGCTGCATTAAACTAATAATGAAAATTTCCAATCAACTCCAAAAATAAAAAATCAACAAATTTGACTACTCATCCGCATGTTATATACACACAAAATTCAATTATTAGCAGCCTGTATCAACAGAAAATCAATAAACGGTCATATGTAATTTATTATTATTATTATTATTTCTTTTCAAATAACAGTTACCTAGCAGACTGGACTCTGTGGACTTGAGAGAGACAGAGAGAAGAGAAGGGAGGACATGGCATGTGCTTAAATACTATCAGCAACTACCAATAGCTACTCCTCCATTGGCTGATTTTATTTCTGTCAATTTGTTTTTACCACCTAAAAGAAATAAAAGCAACAAACAGAATCATTGAAGCAAGCTTTATACATTAACCCAAAGCGTTTCATGAACAGAAATCTTCTTCTCATTCACTCACTTTATCTTTCTTTTTTTACCATAACAACAAAGAAATCCACACGCAGTTCCTATAAATTAATCTCTTTTACACTTTCTAGGGATCTGGGTCTCCTTTACTTTCTCAAAAAATTCATAGCAGACATTGCTTCTGCACACACATTTCATGAAAAAGAGATTCCCCACCTAATTTAAGTGTTGCAGATATTACTGTAACAGTCAATTTTTACAGTTAGACCTAGATCTTGAAATGGGTGCATTGTAAAATACTTCCATCATGGAGTTAACACTGGAATTATGTGCCAGTGTCTCAGATCTTGAAGTGGGCATTCCATTCTTTTGCTTAAAAAAGTTGGGTTTTGTTTCTTTTGAACTGGGCAATTGATCTATCTCGGTCCTTGGTGGGGTGGCTATTCAATTCTTGAAAATTGAATTTGAAGCTGAGTTGGGTTTTGGGTTTTCTTTCTTTTTTGATTGTGGGAAACTATATCGATGGCTTATCCATCGGAGCAGTGTGGGTTGTGTAGTAATGGCGCTTTAAGGATAGTTCTGGCTTTGCTGGCTACATTCTTGATTGGGTACATTGTGAGACCCCAATTGTACTCTAGGGAGAGTTCAGGTGCTCAAGCTTCATGTTTTTGTCATTGTGATTGCTCTGACACTGAAGATTTTGCCTTGTCCTTACCATTAGGTCAGCTTTTACCCTTCTGTGAATGGTAATGTTGGTTAGTTTTTGCATATTTGTGTCTATTTTCATGCCTTAAATTATGTGCTGATTTAATTAGACTTAGTAGACTTTGGCAAATGAGCATTCACTCCTTTCGACAGAGAATTTAGATTGCAATTTTGATATTTCTTATTACTATGGTCAAACTACTTGTGGCTTTTCATTTGTAACTTCTTCAAAGGGAATCTGATATCATTCTTTATACTTGGTTAGTGTTATAAATGGAATTTTGTGCTGATGATTGTGCTTGTAGGGCCAAAGGCAGAAACTTTTTAAATTCTTAGTTCAATAGATGGCTAGAAATATAAGAAATCCCTGAGATAGGTATATTATCTTCTCTTTTTCACCATTGAATTTTATAGTTATTTATTGGATTGCAGTGAAAATCTTGGCTTCTGTCAAGTTAAGGTAAGAGTAAATTCAAATATTGTCATGGTAGATTTTCCTGCCACTTCCTTGAAACAACATCATATTGATTTAAACCATATTTCTGATGGAGTCCAGTTGGCTGTATCGACCTAGGAAAACCATGGTCCGGTTAGAGTTGAATCATTCAAAGAACGACTTTCCTGGTAGATTGCTGGACAGTTCGATCGAATTGGCTGAAAGGGTGAAGGAATTCATTTTGGTACCTCGAAATACAAGTCATAGTTTAAACGGGTGTTTGACTTTATCTTTCAATCTATTTGATAATGTCAGTAAAATTCTTGATAAAGGTGCTAGTTTCTGGTCAAATAAAAGGTGTCTTTTTGTGCTGCTGCTGGAATAACTACACTGAGAAATGAAGGTTTGCAGAGATTTGCTCCGCAATGATAGTAACGTAAATGCTGTTAATCAATACTATCCTTTGAATACTGATTACCTAGTTATGGTGATACTAGAACTACATTTTAATCATGGATTGCTGGGCGAAAATGCAGTTCAAGACATTCATAATGGGAAAATCAAACATTTTAGGACAGGATTAGACCTCTGCTTATACAACATGAAATTTTTGGAACAGTAATTAACCCTGTACAAGTTAAGGCATCAGGGGCATAGGTGAAATTTTATTAATGCTTCTCGCTAACTTCATTATCCATTCTGTGTGCATTCTGTTAGTTACAGTATTTCATTTCACTGTTTTGTCCTTTAAAGGTGTACTTTCTTTCCAGTAATTTTGTTTCTGACTTTCTGATATCTATTGTTCTGCAGAATTTATCAACAGCTCTTATGCAGGTCAGTTCAGTGTATATCCTACCAGATATAACATTTCACTTTTGCCTTTTGAATTGTTGTTATCTGTCCATGTCAATTGGTTGAACAGTTCCAGAAGTAGGAAATTGGAACTTGTATATATATTATTTTGCTCTCTTTTTTTATTTTTAATCGTTTAGGATGATTCATGTATGGTCAATGGTCTTCCATAATATTTGACAATACTTTTTTATCTTTTGAATTGTTGTTGCAATTAAAATTGCTGGTGATATTTGGTTGCTTTCCTATGGTGTCTTGCCCTGAAACTGAGGAATTTAAATTACAATAAACATTAGAATTATCTTGCAAGGCATTTATTGGTTAATGATTGGTACTAATAGAAGAAAATAGGATTTAATTGGAATGAATGTTCATGTTATTGGATGCATGCCTTCTCTTGACCTCAATGGCATTTCTGTCAATGAAAGCTTACCACATTATTGTCAGGAAAGAAAAAATATAGATTTGTTTTTATCCTCAAGCTAATTTTCTTTCGTTTTCACTTTATTCTTTGCTGTATTTGCAGACTGTAGCTATCATGATCCAGATGTACATGAAGAAATGGAGAAGGATATTGTAGCTTTACTATCAGAGGAAATTGCTTTGCAGAGAAGAGTGGCTAATGATTCCTTGGAGCATACCAGAGCATTAATAATGGATGCTAGGACAGCCTCCTTACACTATCAGAGGGAAGCAGAAAAATGCAATGCACAAACAGAAACTTGTGAAGGAGCAAGAGAGAGGGCTGAAGCAGAACTAGTAGAGGAGTATAAGCTGGCAGCATTATGGGAGCAACGAGCTCGAGAACTTGGATGGGAAGATAGTCGAAGACTATATACATGAGTATGGATACTAGCATTATTCTTTATAAATTTTCAATTGCAAAATAGCTTGTGCCACTAGTGCTTGCAACTCTCTTGTCAATACTGAAATTCATTTTCACTTGGAGAATTACTGTTAGGCTGCCTAGGCTGCCATTAATGTAAAGGAAATTAAACCAATGAAATGGTTCTGTAGTTCTTAAATTGTTGGTTAAAATATTTCTTCATTTTCTGGATTGAAATCCAAATATTCTTTCTTTTAGTTTTCCAAGGGAATCAGTGAAGTCATGCAGGCTATCAATTGGCCAGGAAATTGAAAACAAACTTCTATTATGCCTCACAATTTGAAAATTTTTCTTTTTGATTTTTGCATCGCGGACATTCACAATTCAATTCTGCAACTAGGACCTTGTAGCTAAAATTGCCAGTAGTCACAATCTTTGCTTGAATCTGTTTGTGGTTCGATTTCAGATATATAGATCATATTCAATAGTTGCAGATACAGCCAGCATCATTTATCTAATACTCACCTAGATTTATTCAGAATTTTAGAATTTCATACTGCCAACAAGCCGACTTCTAAATTTTATAGCAGTGATTAGTGGAGGAAATTGTTTAAAATTTATTCAGCAAAACAGTCACATAAGGCATGCATGAAAGATTGAAACCCAGAAATGCTGGCAACCCATTGCAATTGCATTGCCATTGGAACAAGAGAAAACAAAAGGGAAATCCTCCATGTCAATATTTGAAAGGAAAACCTCTGCTATATCTCAGAAGTGCGATCTGGTGACTGTGATGTATATGTAGATCAATTATGAACTGTTTGAGGTTGTTAATCCACTTGAAAATTAAAGCTGCTTCATCAACTCAAGTATATACTATCCAAGACTGCAAATCCAGCTGCAACTCCACCTTCATTTGATGATGATACCTTTGTCCGCATCAAGTATCCACTTCGATCATTTATAATCACTTTGTCCTTGTTCCTGCTCATTTCAATCCAAGAATGCCATAAAAAAAACTTATGGAATTATCCACATTGGCCATTTATATGATAATTTTTTAACCCCTTTTAATAACTGACCAGCATTTCACTAGATATACATCTTCAATTAATATGTTTTGTTTTGGTGCACAAGTTATGTACCTCAAGTAAGCGCCATATATTCCAAGTTCTGACACTGCATGATCTTTATAACAAATGCCATTCCGCACCAAAATCGCTGGGGAAATAGCTGGAAAAATTCGTTGCATGAGGATGTAAGCAGCATCTTCTTCTGTCCCTTCTCTCTGCAATCTAAGAAGGTTTTCCTTCACAGCATCACCATAGATATTGTTCCCTGAACATGGATGATGACTACTTGTTAGTAAACACCAACACAACAACAATAACAATCATGGAAAGAAGAATATTGAAGTGAAGTCCAGAAATAAAAAGACCTCCGCCTTCTCTTTGGGGCTTCATCACAAATAGCTCAGGCCTTTCAATGGCTTTTTTGACAATATCCAAGTCATCCAAATTCCACAAACCAGCAAAGCATTTCTGCAGCTTGGCAATGTCCTCCTTGTTCTCAAGAAATCTGCAAGAAACTGCTCATATTAGACCATTATAATTCTTTATTTTGGCTCACTGAAAAAAACAAGTACCAGTCCCAATATAATTTGGCCACATAAAAAGTGCTCATCATAAAAAATTCATTACCTCTCAAGCACGTTAGGTTTTGCAAGTTCTTGTTGAATCTTCTTGGTGCCTGCCAGATGGTAAGATATCGATGGACACTTTATGGCTAATGACTGCTCCACGAGTAGCCTAGCTCTCCATTCCTAGAAATAGAACAAGAATGAGCAGCAGAACACCATAAATTGAGATCACATTCAGTGCATAGAAGCATCATAAGCACAGAGATAAACTAAAGACAATACTTGAAAGAAGACAAATATCTTCATGCATAAAATGATGTCAGGAAGTAAAAAGTATCTAGCAGAATCTCAAATGAAACAGGTAGCTGAAGGATACTGTCCAATTCATTTAATTATGTTTGACTACATTTGTTCTGAGGTCATCAAGTCTTATGTTCAAGTCATATCCTCCCCACCCACCAAATAAGTTCTGGCACTCAAAATCATTGTCATTTTTCGGAGCAGAAAAGAAAGAAACAAGAATATAATCCATAGGTAAATGAAGGAATAGGAACAAAACACTTACTGCTTCTGAAGGAAAATCAGTAGGTGCATATCCAGCTCTAAAATAAACCACTGCAATTGCTTGGCGGCCTCTGCAAGTGTACAAGGTAAAACAAAACTAGAAAATAGAACAAGGTAAAACCACAAATCTACAGAGGAGAAACTAAATCTCCAAGGCAGGAAGTCACATACACAAGGAGTGTTCCATCTGGTAGAAGTTCCCCTTCTTTATCAATTTCTGCCAATGTTTTCCGAATAGCTGTTACATTATGTGTGTGATAAAGCTAAGGAAGAAAATTTCTAGAGGACGATGGGAAAAGTTTCTGACTAAAATAAATATCTGGAAATAGATTTCTGAAAAATGATATGATAAGTTCACGTTTCAACAACCAATTAATTTGGGAACTGGTGAAAATTCACCAGTCTTTTAACATTATAATGCATAAAAAAACTTGTCTTAATGATCCTATCTCTAATCACATCTCAGAGAAAATACCAGTCCTTCAACAAGAGCCTATTTTTTACATGAAAAGGATATTTTTCCTTCAATACAGCACAAAGCCAATGTTGGTCATACATGTTGTGCTCTTCAGGCTGAACAACAACCATAATTACAGCCCTGCACAAGTGTATCAAGAATTATCAACCATCATGACCACAGCGACTGTTCTCAAAAAAAAAAAAAAAAAAAAAACACAGTGAGAGCAGCAGCAGCAGAAAAGAAATGAACGATCTGTAATAAGATCTAACCTAGGGTTATTATACTCAGCCCAAGCTTTAGCCAGAGCCTCTGCAAACTGATTGGCAGCAGTGTTGCTTGGTATTCTTTTGGAATCTAACCCAAGGTGTTCCCCATAATGCTTGAGCAAGCTCCTGCAGAAATGAACAGCTAGGGTTATGATTATTTTTTGCTCACTTTTTGTCATTATTGCATCACAATATATTTAACTTCATATTTCTTCCAAGGGGGTACCATATATAATTTTTTTTTCTTTTTCTGTTAAAATGAGTATCCAAACAAAAATAATTTCAAATTATCAAAAGCATGGAACAAAATTACAAGTTAGGTCACTTGGACACTTCAAAATCTGCAAAGAATGTTATTCTAATTCAGTAAACTCTAAACTGCAGCTCTATTGCGCATTGGACTTACATTTGATCCTACAACAGTAAACTCTGTAACTCAATAAAACAAGGAGATAAAAAAATGACATGTCTAACTTTGCTTCACTGCTTACTTCCACATGTGAACCAAGTAGCCATTCAAACTAGTAACCCAGTATTACAATGATAAGCCAAACATAAAGAACATTTAAAATGTCCTCAATAAAAAAAGATTTCAAATGCTAGTTTGAGTGAAACAGACTGTAACTAACAAAGCAGAAAATTACAAGTTGATATAAGTTTCTTAACCTGTGAAGCTCGCTGACAAGACAACTTAGGCCAGGGAATGAAGAAGAAATTGTATTTAGCTCTATTTGGAGGAGTGCTTTAGTTTGTTCATCAAGCATGTAATCTGAGCGATGTAAACCCAAGCGTATTTCCTGTATTAATGTGCAACAACATTAGCATCTTTCCAGCTAAATAATCAGTTTGTTGCCCTTTACAACAAAAAACTACATAAATGAACGAAATAAAATATACAAAATAAGTCCAAAACAATAATATGATACACAATTACCTCTGTTTTGTTCATTTCTAGCATCTTGGAATGAATATCTAAAAGTCTAGATGTAAAAACATCTACTTTCTTTGTTCTGCAGTGTCAATAATAGAATAGATATGAATTTACAACTAAAATTTATTTAGCGAATATAGACAATTAGCAAAAACTGAAAGCAGATTCAGAAGTGATGAAGCTGGAAAGGCACAGGAACGAACAACAAATATAAAAAGGAATATTTAAAACTGATGTGAGCTCCACTTTAGGCCAGATCAGAAAAGAGTAGCAAGTATTTTGAAACTGATCTGCTAAAAGCTTCAGGGGATAAAAAACAGCAAGACTAAGAACAGGAAAGAAGAGAGTGAAGGTACTGTTGGTATCAACGAGATCATTAAAGCTTTCACCACTCACAACTTTTACAACAAAGCTAACTCCCAAAATTGAACATTACCAACATTGAAGCATATGTACAGATTTTTTTTCAAGAATGGTTCCAGCTCTGCACATAAGCCTCTGCCAAAAATGATTATTATGTAATTACCCAAACAGTTCCAGCTCTGAAGTCACTATAAACAGTATGCAATAATCAAAGGCAATACCATTGCGGTACTGAAGAAACATGTAGCTGCCCTTGATCCAAGAAATGATATCCTAGAAGGTTGAACTATTGATACATATTTTTACCGAAACATAGTAGGCGACCATCCAACAAAAAATAATAATGAACAGTACCTGGATAATGAGTCCTGCAGAAATTTTCCATCCAAACTCACACGATCAATAAGTTCATTGAATACTGGGGCAACCTCACATGCTACCTTCCACTGACTTTCTGGGAATGCTATGGGCAGCAAGGCAAATGGAGCATGTACCATGCCCACACCAGGTACTGTTCCTGATCTCTACAAATGTAAATAACCCCATCATTCCTATCTTATATTACACAGACCATTATGATCTTATTTCGATGCATGATTAAGCAAAATTGGGATGAAAAAAAAAAGGTGAAATTTTTTGTCTTAGCGATAGAAAGGAAAACAAGATGAAAGTAATTCTCCCTTTCGATAACTATTTCCATTAACAATCATGAACAATTCAATCTAGGTTTAAGAATATTAACCAGTCAAGTAATCAGAGTACAATGACAAAATCCACCAACCATCTTGTATCAATAAAAAAAGTTAGTTGCTAAAAAGGAGAACAAAAAGAAAACCAAATTATATGTCCTTGTAGAAAATGGATTTCATTTCAGAAAAAAGTTTATGCACAGACCTTAACACTTTTGTCGCCAACAACAAGGCCATTGAGAGAGCACCAAACAAGAGCATCATAAACCATCTTTTGAACCAATTCTTCAGCAATGCTATGAAAATCAAATATGGGTTTTGAAGCACTACCTTCTTGAGTCTCCATGAACCTAACTTTGGCACACCTCAAAAGCACAATCTTTGAAAATGAATAAGGAGAATTAGGTGAATAGTGATGTAGGGACAAAAAATTGTTAGTGGGTTTTTGACGATGAATATCAATAGTGGGAATGAAAGTAGAGTTCGAGTTTGGTTTTGATTTGCAAGGAAAAGGATAACAATAATGAGTGATATAAGTGGTGGTGGTGGTAGGGGGAGAGAGGGAGAGAGAAGACAAATGGGCACCCATTTTGAATATTCTCTTGGCAGACGAAAAAAGAGATTATAAAAATTCCATTAGAAGCCTAAACGAAGGACATAGATGCATCTTTTTTGATCACTTCGATTTGTTTATGAATTATGACAGCGACAAAGTTTTGATTTTGGTTTTGTTGTTGTCAAACTGACAATGAACAAGCAAAATTCTCAATTGTATATTCTTACCTTATACATCAACATCAAAATTACTGTATAATAAAATATTTTCAAAATTACCGTAAAATGAAATATTTTAATAAATATAATTTTTTATTTTTTTTTATATATTTTTATTTAATTGGATTGGTAAATAGGTTTTTTAATTAGGCTATTTAGCCGCCGATGTATCTTTTTTTTTTTTTTTCTAATTAAGAATATTATTAAAGACTAGAAATACGATGTATCTATTACAGGTTCTGGTTTGGATGCATTTTCTGAAAGGAATCATTAAAATTTAAATTAAAAAAATTATTCCAAAAGAAAAGAAAAACTAAAAGTGAAAGCACAATTATGCACTTTGGAGTTGGAGTTGGAGTTGGACATGGACATACGCAATATTCCAAAAAAAAATATATTATTTTAAATATATTATTTGACCAATCGTAAGAACAATTCCCAAAAAAAGAAAAATGATTTTATTAGAATAAGGAAATTCGACTCATGCTTATCTGGCCCACCATTTCCTTAGTCGGAAGACTACACAATGGATGGACAGCATCTCTTTGCTTTATCAGTAACTCCTTAATTACCATTTTCCTCTCAATTACTTGATTTTGAGATCTTCAATTAGTTGCTTTCAAATTTTTTGGCTAACAAGTAAAGTTTACTTTTATATTATTATTATTATCATCTGTTTTATTTGATCTTTATAATTAGTTGAAGTTGTCAACTATATTTTTCAATTTTCACATTATAAAAAAAAGTTATTGAAAATTCTTCTTCACACTTAGTTCTATATACCTAACCAAGTGTAAAAAAAATTGTAAATTATAGATTCTAAAAATACAATGAAAATAAATACAATATTTATAAAGTTTATTTCAATTACAATCTCTTGATATTGTAAAATTATCGGGGAATATTATAGATTTATAAAACGATTATAAGAATGAAAATTGAAATAAATAACTCATTTTTAATGCAATAATATTAAAGTACATCAGTCAACAAAGTATTATGAATTTATAAGCATATTCAAAGATGATAAGAAAAGTATCAAATCTTAAATAGTATGAATTTTTATTCACTAAAATATATGGTGGTATTTGATAAAATTGAAAATTAAACGTTAAAAAATTAAGTGCTAAAATAATTGTTATTATTGAAAATTATTAAATTTATTTATTATACATAATTAATCTTGTAATATTAATATTTAAGTTTTAATCGTTAAATATAATTTTAAAATTAAAAAAAATTAAAATCATAAATAAAAAATTTAGAAGCAACGATAATATTAGGATAATATTTTTCATAAATTTTTAAAAAATAAACATTATTAAACTTTAAATGAGTATTACAAAAACTGATAAATAAGTATAAAAAAAATTAATAAGAAATTTAAGAATATGTTAAGGGTATAAAAGTCATTTTAATAAAAAAAAAATAAAAACTCAATAGTTGAGCGTATTCAATAGAAATTTTAAATCAAATATTTTAACTTATCATTTTTAGTAGTTTTTTACTTAATTAAAATTTTTAAGTTGAAACTATTTTATATTATCAAAACATCTTAAAATTAATAAGTGTTAAAATATTAAATTAAATAATAAATTGGGTTATCAAACACTCGCTAAGAATAGTCTTGTGACTATAAAATCACCATAGAGCACCACATATTTCAACAATAAGTTTTTTTTTTTTAAATAAAAGGAATCTTTTATTAATAATGATTAATAAGTATAACCTGAAATAAAGAAGTAAACTTGATTGCGTTCAAGAAATACATACAAATTTTATTATAAAGATGAGTTTTTCCTTTGAGTTTCATTGATCGTATTGACGAAATAATTGTATACAATACTTTGGCTCCATTTGGCACATTGGTAAGAAACACATTTTATTCGGTGGCTATACTGAACCACAAATCGATTTCATTGTCGTTTGACGAGTCTTTAAATGGGTCCGATCTTCTAAATATTAGACTCAAACCCCTCCTAACTCTCATGACGGAAGACAAACAAATTCTCATTAAGAAAAATAAAATTGTAACATCCTAGGTTACCCTAAGTCACCAGAGACTCGAAGGTAGTCTGAAACTAAGTTAAATAGAAGAATTGAGGAAGAAAATAGAAAGAAAATATTCGGAACTCTAAATATAGTGTGAGTTCAGAAATCGGTGCGCTAAGTGCCAAACCGATTGATTCTGATTCAGAGATTTTTAATTAAATCCTGATTAAGAGAATTTGATGGGAGAAATGTTAATTAAGATACTAGGACCTTAAAAATTAGATTAAAAATAATTTCAGACAAAAATTAGAAGATTTAGTGTAGTTTTAAGCATATAAGAGTAAAATGATCATTTGACTTTTAAAATAATCATTACTTTTGATTTTAGAATAACTAAAAAATAATAATAATTAATATATATACAAAATTTAAAGAAGTGGCTGGATGGGGGAGGAATAGAAAAGGCAAAATTATTTTGATAAATATTAATAAAAGGAAAAAAGAAAAAAAAATCTATATATGTGCATATAATAGATAAGTATGAACTGCCTACTCTAAAGACTTCGCTATTGTAAACTTAAGCATACAATTTGAGAAGATAAATGAAAAGAAAGGGAAAAGGGTGACGGGTAAGAAGAAGGAAAAGCCAAAGAGACTAAAACAAGGTAAGTTTAAGAAGTGAATTTGTTTGTTTAGTGCTTGTAAGTAATTAACTTGAGATTTCTTTAATTTTTTCTTTTCTTTTCTTGGTTGAGTATCTTAGTGGTAATGAGGTTTGTGGAGGGAGTTGATTGTTGAAGTTTGAATGGAAGTAAGGAGCTAGATTGGTAGAGTTTAAGTGGAGAGAAATGAAGTAGAAGTGATAAGAGGAGGAGAGAAAACAGAATTGGTTATAAGCGTTGAGTTCAATAATTGGGGTCCGAAATTGACCTTGGTCAAAACTAAAAAAAATATAGTCTGAAATGTTAACTAGTGGCACATATAAGGACTTAGCCAAATTCCTAGTGTATAGGGAGTTATTGAACCCACATTGAAGTTGACTAAGTGTGCAGAGTCATTAGGGATACAGAAATTGAACCTTAGATTTGAGGGTCTTAAATATAGAATTAGTGTAAGCTCAAAACTAATGAATTATTTCTCTAAATGTCTAATTTAACCATATGAAATGACTTAAGGTAATCCCTATTACGTTGGGAGATATAAGGCTCATATTAGGATTACCCCTGTATGCAGGACTGAGGGGGATACAAATATTGAGCCATAGTTTTGAGGGGCTTAGAGATAGAACTAGTACAAGGACAAAACATATGAAATTATCCTTAGGATGTCTAATTTAATTAAATGAAATAAATGTAGTATTTGACTAAGGGAATAAGAATTTATAGTAAAAATATTAAAGGTAGCTCAGTCTATCTAGAGTAGTGATGCAGGAAAAAGTTAGAAATTACATCAAATTTCATGTAGGGATCAAAATGAGGCAAATTTTAACATGTTGTGCCCTTATGTGTTAGTTTTCCAATGCCTCAAGAATCAGAGCAATTGGAGTAATGTAGCTAGAGAAATGGTAGAAACAGTGGGGCTGGATCAAGAAAATATCCTATAGACATATTTTAAACTTTAATATTTTAATGTACTTTGTTATGCATATTGAACTTATTGAGTGCATGCATTGTATGTATAGGACTTGAAAGGACAGTTTGGGGGTGAGAATCCTGAGGAGGAAGGCAATCCTCACATAGAGTAATTGAAGGAAAGTTAGTGAAAACAAGTGCAAACAAGTGAGTATATTTTACACTTTTATGTACATGGAATTGCCATTTGCTTCTTTGATTGAATTGTCCATGTTGTTATTAATACCTAAATCTTTACTTGAAATTGCATTAAAAACCATATCATATTCTTTAACAATGATATTTTACATTGACCGAATTCCAAGGGAATTCTAATGCTGTGATGTTTCATTAATATTTCCCAACTATACTTTCATATTTATTAGTGAATTAAATTTTTCTCAGTGTTAATTGAACATTCTTTGAAGTACCAAAAATGGTACAGTGTTAGTGTTCCTAAAGGCATATATCCCATTTTTTTGGTGTGAAAAACACCAGGCTTTGTGCACAATGAAGTTACCTTTGTGATACAATCCAAGAAAGCTTCTAGATGGATTTTATTCATGCAAGATCATTACAAGGAATTTGAAAGGATGGTTGATTAAGCCCGAATTTGAAAGGATTTTTTGTTTTATTTTCATTAAGCCCGATTTTATTTAATTAAGTTGGTTTCTATGTTATTGGGTTGCCTATGTTATATATTAAGCCTAAGACCTGTTTGGAATAATTTATTTTCATATTTTAGTTAGTTTTGGGCCTCTTTTGTATTAGCCTAAGGCCCAATCTGAATTTCACTTATTTTTATTCTAGAATTTTAGTTTTATAGTCTAGGAAGAGTTCTTATTTAATTCCTTGATTAGGAAGAATTCCTAACATAATTTAGAAGTCTATAATATTCTTGAGTGCCTATATAAACTCAAGTATTTCTATGTACTTCTAGAGTTGGTGTTATTTTGATTAATAAAATTCCTTTGAGTTTTCTCTCAAGTTTAATTCTTGTTTGAATCTCTTGAACTTATCAAAAGATTTCTCTTTTGTGGCATTTGAATTTATAAAAAATTCATACCTTGTGGTGTTCAAAACAATTTATACCAAGGTGTCTAACCACAAGTTGGTTTTGTGTCAAGGTTTCTAGTTTCGAATCTGATTTGGTCTTAGGAGTCGCTTCCCAAACATATTGTTGTTGGGTCTCAAGGCAGGTTGCTTGAGGTTTGCATCAGTTTGGTATCAGAGCTTAGGTTCTAAATTAGGTTTATTTATCCTTTTTTACGTTTTTTTTCTGTTTTGTTTTCCCTTAATTCCATGTCTGTTTTTCAATTCTGTTTGTTTCCATTTAGGGTCAAATATATCCAAAAAAAAAAAAAAGTGTCTTGTTTAGCCTAGGTAAATTCGAATTAGGTTTCAAATAATCCTATTCTTAATTTGATTTGTTTTCCATCTTTTTTTTTTTTTCTTGTTGAGATTAATTTTCCTTTTTCGTTTATCAATTCCTAGTCTAGTGCTGTTTTTATTTATTTCCATTTTTAATTCCTTT
>CATKHJ011104847.1:0-37233 GCA_949750685.1 Vernicia montana
TTGTTTTTGTGTTTTCGTACATTTTCGTTCCTTTCCATTCCTTTTTGTTTTGAGTTTACATACTTGTTTTCCACCATAAAATTATCTTTTCTTGTTCTTGTCAAATTTGAATTGCTTTTTCATAGTATTCTTGTTTTTGTTTGCTTCTAATTGTTTCCATTTCTTTTCGTGTTATTGTTTGTCCTTTCAAATTAGTGTTCGAATCATCCTAGCATCAAGTATTGTTGAATTGTCAATCGACCATTGAAGAAGAAAGCAAGTTGTTTGGCCAAAGAAAGAAAGAAGGAGAAAAGAACTGAAATTCGATCCACACTACTAGTATTTACACTAGTTGGAGTGTGTTTGTAGTCCTTGTCCTAAAGAGATTCTGAATTTTAAAGATTTGGAGTAATTTTCATTGTTGAACAAGGAAGAATCAATATAAGATTTGGAAAATCTTAAAAAGATTAGAATCAGTTTTCAACTAGGATTGACTTTTCAACTCTAAATCAGGTTTGAATTACTTATTCCTTGTCCAAATTTAATTTGTTTCCACTATTTCCTAATCAAAGTCACATTTGAGTTTTAGGTTCCTACTAGGGTTTGGTTTTCACCTACCACTTTTCCTAATCAATTTAGGATTTCTAATTAGTCAAAATTTTCCTTTTCTTTGTGTTTTCCGATTTGAGTATTTGTTTTTATTTTCATATTTTAGTACTTAATTCCTTTTAATTTTGTCTTCAAATGTCAATTGCTGTCCTATTTCCTCAATTCTTTAATTTTTTTTGTTGCATTTAAGAATCAATTTTTTATTTTTTTTGCTACTACTCAAATAAAACAAGCTGAGTTGTATTGTTTGGGTTTGAATTAGTTCATTTAAGAATTAACAAAGAAGGAAATTTGAGAGGAAAAAGGCAAGAGTGTGATATTATCTAGAGAAAAGGCTTAGAACTTGGTGTGAAAAACACGAGAGGGTTGGAGTGTCATTGTGCCTTTTGAGTGAAGCACGTGAGGAAGTGTTGTGGGGATTTTATCATTAACTTTCTTTTCAAGTTCTCAAAATGTCCAATGGCAAAGAAAAGGAAGTGGTATGTGGAGACATAGCATTCACGCTTAAAAAAATGCAACAAGAATTTGAGCACACGAACTTGATATTTGGAGAAATTAGAGATAAATTGAAGAGATGAGATGCTACCATAGCCACTTTGCAAAGAGGGCCATAACATGAAGTTCCTAATGTAATACCCTAACTGTGCTATGAAGGCATGTGTAGGTTATAAGCGCCAAGTGACATGAAAGATGCTTTGAGCGAAAATAATTGTATTAATTGAATTTAATAATAAGTATAAGAGTATAAAATGGAAAAGAAAAGGTAGGAAAACCTAGATGACTAGATGGAATAATTCATAATCTAATATGAATTTTAGACAATAAATAGTAGGCTAATAAGTACATACTTACTAGAGGAGGGAAAATGTTAAAGGAGAATGTAAAGGAATTATAATTGAAATAATATTAGAATGTTATTAGAAAGATTAAAGATAGATTAAATGAAGAATTAGAGTTTAAATAGAAGTTAAAAACATCTAAAAAATGAAGAAAAAAATTAAAAGAGAAGAAAGGAAATTAACAAATGGCATTTTTATAAATAAGAGCAAAATAAAAAATAAAAAAATTAAATAATAATTAAATTGCTTAAAGTAGGTCGGCTAAAGGAGGAAAGAAAGAGAAAAAGAAAAGAAAAATAACCAATAACCAATAACAAATTGATAATTTTCTACTTCTTTTGACAATAAAAAGCTTAAACATTTCCATAAGCTTCCTTATTCTTCTTTCTTCTCCATCACATTCCCTTACTATTTTCTCTCAACTAAAAATATCCTATTCTACTTGGGGAAGTGACCGGCCATCAAAAAGAGTTGGAGGAAAACTAACTCAAGCTAAGATGTGAGCTTAGTTCTTGTTTTTCTAAGTATTTTCAAGTAGTAAATAAGTAATATTTTGATTCTTGGAGCTTGTGTAAATTCGGTCAAAGAAGGAAAATTTAAGATGATGGTAATTAATTTTGATTGAGTATAAAATTAATTGAATTAGGTCTGTAGATGATTAAGTTAAACTTAGGGTTATTTAATTAACTTGAATCATGTATAAATTGGGATTAAGGTTGATTAGGGTTTTACTTATGGAAAAATAATATAAAACAGAAACTTGTAACTATTATTTCGTAGCCTTAAAGAAATAATTAAGAAAAGTGCAAAACGTATAAGTTATAGGTTTATGTCTCATATATTTATGCAAAATTTCAGATTAATTGGAGTTCATTTGATAAGGTAAACAGACTTGAGAATATAGGCTACCAGATGATGGTTTGTGCTAGGGTAGAATTAGTTAGCTATTGGAATTAATTTAATTAAGGGGGAAAATAAACTTTATTTTGCATGAAATTTGTTATGAAGGTAGGAACATATGTTATCTAATTTTTATGAAAAATTCAAGTCAAAAGGATATGATTTGATATAGTAAATGATTAGCTTAAAGCTTATTGCTTATGTTATTTTAGCAAATAGCAGTCCAAGATTGTCCATTAATTTTGATGACTTTAGAGGCTAAATTAAATAAAGTGTAAAACATAAGAAATGTTCATTTATGAGTTGGCTAACTTTTTATAAATTATCTTAGCAATTGAACTTGTACATTTTGAGATATAGTTAAAATTGTGGAGTCTGTTCAGACTATACTTGCACAAAAATAGGGCAAGCTTTAAAAATCTACCATAAACTGTGTAGTGTATAATTTGATCTGAATTTTGGATATATTGTAGTCTCATATATTTAGTTTAATAAGAAAAAATAATATAATCATTTGGATTAGTAAATTGAAAAATATTATTGAATCAGTCCTGCAAAGTCATGCTAGTTTTATTAGGGTTTTTATGAGGTCAAACCAAGAACAAAGGGAAAATGGATTCTAAGTTGAAATTAAGTGAAATATATGGAATAGTAGTAAATATTAATTAAGAATTCATTAAATTGATTTTAAGATTAAATATATAATTATTAGTCATCAAAGAATAAAGTTTAGGGTAGAAATGAATATGTTATTGAGTTAGTAGTTAAAGTTAAATCATTAATTAAAGTATTTTGCAAATGTTTGATAGTTGTAATTCCTAGAAGTGGTACGAGGAGAAAGGAAGATCAAGAAGATTGGGATTACCCTTTTCATTTATCGAAAAAAAGTAAAGGTAGTACGAGAAGTAGAGTACATTGGTTCAAGGTGAGTGAAAAATATATTATTATGCTTGTGAAATTTGCATCCTTATTATTTGTTCAGGGTAACCCTAATATTTGATATTTGAAATACTCCTAATTGCTTTGATATTCTTCCTCTTCAACGATATTACTTGTTATTGAAGATGTGAATTGTTTTATGTTTATTGAAGATGTGTTATAACCTAATTGTTGTTGATATTTCTTCTATGAGTAAACCTGAGTCTTAAAACAGAAATTCCCGATTGATGTAGATTAATATCAAACTGTGTGCACACTGTATCCACGGATAGGGTATAATATTCGAACTAATGGATATGGTATAATATCCAAACCCTAACAATGAAGGATATAGATCCTAGTCATGGGGCCTAATCAGCCTCATGTCTTATATTATTGAAGGTTGAAAATTGTAGGGAAGCACTTCTCTTTCAACTGTATGATTTCTGCTAAAAAATTGTCATAAGTTCCATAAGCCATTTGATACGTGACCTATTTGCTATTTGTTGTCTTGCCATTTGATTTGATATACCTATACCTTTATTTACTTTGTATGAGAAACAAACATCATTCTTGTTAGATGACTTTGAACACCTGGCCTTACAAGCATGATAGTATATTTTTTACTCACTAAGTTTTTCCCCAAAGCTTACCCCTTCACTGACTAGTGATTGCAGGTATATGGTAAAACTGTGACTTTAAACTGAGACGAGAAGGTAAAGGATTTGGGTAGCAGTACAGATCATTTCCTCAAGTCTTCTTCATCTTTTGAGGATTATTCACTCAATGTAAAGTTTCATTTGTAGATTTGTATTTGTTGTAGTTACGATGTGTAATATTTCATTTTGATATGTATATAATTTTAGGTCATTCTAGAGCTCCATAACTGTAAAGTGGGTTATAAGATATTGTTATATGTATATAAGAATTGAGTAATGAATTGTATAAATTTATGTATGAAAAGAAATTTTATTGTATATGTGTTCAAGTATGTGATTGTGTATTAAGACTGATTGAATGTATTAAGGGTATAAGGTTGGTATTAGAAGTGTTATTTGATTGCAAGTTGAGATATTGGGTAGTAGTTGCATAATACCATATAGTTTGATAGCAGTTATGGGTTCTACGGGTAGTTGGTGCTCTTATGGCTATCCATGCCTTAGGACCGTCACTGCTCAAAAGTTAGATCGTGACACCTAATGTGCTAAGGTGTGAGAGACATGCTACCATGAGTAACGATGATGGCAATAAAGGTGATGTTGGTGATGATAACCAAGCCGGTATTGTCATTATGGACATATTTGTACGTGGTAGAGAAGGAGAATTGATAGTTATTAGTACATTAAGTGTGCAAGCATTGAAGGATGAATAAGTACAATGTGACAATACTTTCCATACTAGATGCCACATCAAAGATAAGATATGTCGCATAATCATTGATAGTGGTAGTTGTATTAATGTTGCTAACATTGATTTAGTTGAGATATTGAATTTACCCACTATAAAGCATCCAAGGCCAAATAAGTTGCAATGGTTGAATGAATGTGGGGAGTTTGAGGTGAATAAGCAAGTGTTAGTTTCATTCTTCATTGGAAGGTATAAATATGAAGTTTTATGTGATCTTTTACCTAGGCATGTTGGACATATTTTGTTGGGAAGACCATGGCAATATGATAGGCGAGCAAAGCATGATGGTTACAAGAATAGATATTCCTTTAACCCCAAAACAAGTGTATAAAGATCAATTAAAGTTAAAGAATGCTATGGATGAGAGAAAAGAAATTGAGTGGGAAGAAAGAGAGGCCAAAAGTAAAAATGAGAGTGAGATAAGTGAAAATAAAGAAATCATTGCACGACCAAGAGAGAAAAGTGAGAAAAAGGAGATGGACAAAAAAAGAGAGTGAAGTGAGGAGAGAGGAAAATTTCGAGAGTACTAGTGAGTATGAAAAGGAAAGAGGGGCAGAATTAAAACAAAATAAAGGAAGGAAAAAGATTGAAAATAATGAAAGAAAATAGAGAAAATAAGTGAGCATCTATACAAGTGATGTCAAGGGTGCATATTATTCTAAACAGCTTATACTTGTACTTTTGTACAATGAGACTTATTTAGCTACTAATGAACTTGACAATTGTTTGCCTAGTGTAGTTATCTCTTTTTTGCAGGATTATGAAGATGTCTTTCTCAAAGAAGTGTTTAATGGATTACCACCTATACGGCAATACAATGTATCATGAAGGGTTTCAAGAATGGATTAGCTTGCAAGGAAACTATGGAGAACTACAAAGTAGCACTAATGGAGGAGAGCTAAAGGAAATCATACATGGCAGCTTAGTTCATCAATAAATCATGAATAAGGAAGCAAATGATCCATTACAAATGCATATTGGGCCAGTTTCAAGAGTTAGGGCTAAAAGGATGAAGGAAACTTTAATTGGTCTAATTAAGGAGATTTGGATCAAGAGCTTTGTGCGAGAGTCATATTGTATACAAGGGAGTTCAAAGGGTCCAGATTTGCAGTATGAGCTTAAAAGGGGTTGATTATGCTTAAGGACTTATATGTTCTTTATTAGCTTGTTTTAATTTATTTTTGGGCCGAACTTATTCTAAATAAAAGCTCATACAAATTTAGTTGTTGATTTACTATATTAAGTGAATTTATGTCATTTGCTCAAAATAAGAGGTAAATTATCTGGGCGAAAAAAAAAATAAGAGGTAAATTAACAGATGATCGTCACGACAAAAAATGTCATGTCCAAATTGCACCAAACAAAAGACGAGACATTTATTTGTCTCGTCTTGTATTGTTCTGTCCGTTTCTAAACTCAACTTAATAGCAATTTGCATAATTTCTATTGCATATCAATAAAGTAAGAAAAATGAGAATATTTACATGTCTTGAAGCCTTCATTAATTATCAATTTATTTTTCTCTATTTTTAATATTTTGTTCTATCATATGTTTAGATGTGCGGTCTACTATTTTTCATGTTACCTAATGTATTTATCTAATAACTTTTCGTACATGTTCTATATACTTTGTTTCAGATTGATTAACCGCTTATTTAGATTAATTTTCCATTTTCGGTTGACAGCTTGTTTTTTGAAATCGTATGCCCATACAACCCCAAATGAATATTAAAGCTGCAGCTTCAATGTGGTCCATTGACACTGCCTTAACCAGAAAATTAGACATTTTCATACCGAATAATTGCAATTTTTCAAATAGAAATGTCCAAAAAAATTATTCAGCATCAACAAATAAATAGTGATCTCAGTTATTTACTGTTCTCTCAATATTTCAGTAAACTAAATCATATATACCCAAAAAACACAGTTCTTAAATTCTACCCCATATAATTCTTAATTCATGAACTCGTTGAGCTCATGCTAAGGTAAATAAATAAATGATATAATTTCAAAATAACTTTCAATAAAAAATGTAACCAGAACCACCCCATATAATGCAGCCCACAAAAGAAGGATGAAATTATTACATATACATTTACAATCTATTAATTATTACTTTCAGTACACATGCAAACATTATTGTGTTAAACCTGATATGCTTGACACACTGAGGCCAAATAATTTGTATACTGAATTGCCTGCCACTAGCATTACGTGACAATACAACTCACAACAGCTCCTTATCTTTTCACAGTTAAACTTGGCAAATTATAAGTTAATCATATTTAAAGATAAAAGCATAGTATTCAAAGAAGCACATCAAATCTGAATTAATGACAATTACATTTATCAACTGAACGAGAACTTTATAAAGAAAATAAATTTCAGATTGAAACAGAAATATAAGGATAGGAAGTTTTCACTATTAACACTCCCCTCGAGAGAATTATCCAAAATGTTACAGGTTACCAGGCACCAAGAGTTTTATATAAATCTAAAATGATACAAGCAAAAATACAGCTATAGGCTATACCATTCAAAAATTACGAGGCAAGGAATAAATGGAAAAAAGAAAATACTCTTTAACAGATAAGATGAAAAAAGAATATAGCGTATATGAAATATAAAAAATGGATTTCAAGAACACCTTGAATCCATAGTTCTAAGGCAAGCCGCAAAAACCTGATATTGAGGAACTGTAGTCTTATGTACAAAAATACCTCTTTTTCTCTCCTAAAGATTGTAAAATAGAATTTGGAATGACCAAATGATCAAATCTGTGAGGTGGGCTTTGCAGAAACTCACCCATCAAAAATGCAAGAGAATATATGAACTGGCTATCAAAATAAGTCAGCCCATTATTAATATCTGTAACCTGAAGATCCTGGTGGTGCAGGTGGCAACCGATTAGGAGTACGACGGCTGCTCGAGTTTGAACCATCGCTTATATCACCGTTCTGTGCTGAGTCATTGTAATGCCGACTGCGGCCATTAGATGTAGATCTGGATGAACCATAGTCCACAGAACCATTGGCAGCTGCATCAAATGCAGATCTCCAGTCATCGCCTGATGGACCATTTGTCTTGGGGCTGCTTTCTGCAATTGGGTAATTCAAAGAATTTATAGAGAATCAGCATCAAAATATTACCCAAAAACACTTCAACAAATTCTACATCATAACATACACTGCTCCTATATTAACGGTCATCAATGAAAAAGGTCAAGTAGCAAGTCAGATCACACTAACCCTACAAAACTAGCCACCAAAACAATCAAAACTAATAACTTCCGTTCCATTTCCATGTAACATTATATTTTCAAAATGGATAGCCACAGTATGTAGGAAGAAAGAAGGGGCGCTAACGCACAACCTTGCTCACCTTTCCAGCTGTAACTTTACAACGATAGGGCTTAGATAAAGAGAGTGAGAGAAGATATAATAAGATAATCAACGATAATATCAATTATAACAAGGTTTTATCTCAAAAGGGAAACTTATGATGACAAAACCTTCTATATTATCAAGTAACACTGTAACAGTGGAAGCAATTTGGTCCAGGGTAGAAGTACCATTTTGAACCAGACAGCTTTAAAAACAAAGTTAAGCAGTCAGGCACCAATTAAGGGTCAGGCTATTAAAGCAACCACCAAGCTCTCTGACAAATGACAACTGACAAGGAAGTTTTTAAAATGAGTTTGAAGATTGCACCCAGATTTAGAATGCAGTTTATGTAATTATGAAACTTTGACTGAAAAGATACTATACATCCTATACATGTAAGGCAGGTTTTTCAAATTTCAGATATGACTGGCTCCTTGTCAACAACATACCTGCTCCATTACCATTAGACCAACTGGAAGCAGCAGCTGCCCGGTTGTCATGAATGCTGAGTTGGCGTGTTAACTTAGAAAGGAGAGAGGACTGTTTCTGATAGCGATCTCTCCTGCGCTTTACATTCTGATCCTCTTGAAGCAGCTCTTCAATCCTCGCTGTGCTTTGAGCACTAACCACAAATCAAACACAATAGCTTGAATAAGAACTTCAGAACAACATTTTTTATCCTTATGCAGAATATGCACAAGGCATTTATGTGAACTCTGACAATATATAAAAGTTTAAATGAAAAGAGACGAGACTTGCAACCATGAATGAAGAAAACAAAAGAAATGTAGCAAGTTCCTAGAATGGCAAAAATCTGTTGCAGCAAAAGATAATGCATCAAACCTGACAGAGCTATACAACTGATTTAGCATATCTTCCTTGGCCTTCTCAACTTGGCAAAGAACAACTGCCTGCTTAACCAATTACAATGTTACCAAAGGTTTTCATAAGAGACCAATATAATGATAAGAAGACCAAAGTAGAGAAGCATGCGTACTTTGGGAACATTAGCAGCCAAACTATTCAACACTGCTTCAACATAACCACGCACTTCTTGAGACATCCATCGGAGCTCTTCTTCAGGGTCAGCAGGCCTTCGAACCATTGTATCCTGCACAAACCACAAAGCATTTTTTTATTAAAAAATTTTGAAAGGCTAACCCAGCAATATCCAAAATTTAGTATGCATTTGTCTTTCATGGAACATAAATATTAGCAGGTGACTGTAAAATGCAAGTGAGAGTTTCCATTTACAGGACTACCAAATAATGGAGTGAAGGAAAAAAGCATACCAAAATAAAAGTACACAAAGCCAACATTGCATGCACCAAGAAATTGAATCAAGGCAACATTTTGTATAAAACTATCCAAAATTTATTATAAGAAAATAAAATGTTGGGAGTAGCAAGGACACATACTAGAGAACCATCAGAAAGACTCTGCCGCATGGTAAGACCACCTTCAGGAGACGCATTCCTTGTTTGCCCTCTTGAAACTTGTGCGATTTTTGATATCTTGTTTATCCATTCAACTTTATCAGCTACAGTCTCAGCCTTCAAAACAACAGCACTGTGGGCTGCAAGAGAAAAGGAGGTTAACTTGAAAGTGATAGTAGCTTAAAATAGTATCAATGGAAAAATGCACCCAAGTGAAATATGATAACCCAAGTCATGTACCTTTCAGAACAGTTTTATATGGAACCTTGCTAGTTATCTTGAACACAAGGCTGGGAGGTTTAGAATCAGGTCCATTGGCCTTTTTATCCTTTGAACCCTTAGAGGGACGTGGTTCTTCCTCATCTTGAACCTCTTCAATATTGCATTCCTGTGCATGGGAAAGAAAACTATTGGTATGCAACGCCATATTAAACGACGAAAAATTCCGCCAGTAAGCTGCATATATATGTATGGAGTACCATCATGGGTTTATAGGTTAAGAGATTGACAGTTTTGTACCAACAGATAGTTAAAAGTCAGTAATGGCTACACAATCCTCACTTGTAGAAAAGATGTATACTAGAGAACACCAATACAGAAAGGGGGAAAAATGCCTTCAGCATTAGCATTCCTTTCCTCCCAAACAAAGGTTCTTGAGCAATTTCCAATACGAAACATGCTATTTTCCCACGTTTAATTTGTTTCTACGCCATTAGGTAGGTTTCGCATCCCAGCATCCCCACTTTTTCCTTTAGTTGCTTTTCTATTATCATTTCTTCATTAGTTGCTCCCTCCTCATTTGTTATTTTTTTAATCTTTTTTCATTTGTCAGCTACACGGTGCTGAGCTTCATCTTGTCCCTACTTTATTTTTTTACTTATTCTTATTATATTTTATTGAAAACTTTCAAGGCTTTATCTTTATTTTTTTCTTTTTATTCTTTGCTTTAGTATATTTTTCCTTTTCTTTCATTATTAGAAACAATAAAACCTTCTACAATTTTTTCCGATAAAAGAAAAGTTTGAATGGTGACTTAGTAACATATAGAAATTTAAATGAAAACATAAACTAAAATATATTTTCTAATTTTTCAACTCATTAATTATAGAAAATAGATACTATATAAATATTTTCTAGTTTTCTCAATCAGAAAATGATTTTTGGTTTTATGGCAAATGAACATGTTCTCCACATTTTCTAAGTTTTCCATAGAAAATGAAAATTGAAGGTCATGTTTAGTTGTGGAAAATAAGCCTTGTTTTTCAGAAAATTACTCCAAGAAAATTGGACAATAGAATTTAATGTTTACTTGCAAAAATTTTCTAAATAGAAAACCAGAACCTCATTTTCCAAAATTTCCAAATTTACATTGCCCTTTGAAAACCTATTTTAGATTGTTTTCTAAATTTTCCTTCATTCATATTGAGGTGAAAAACACGGAGTTTTCCACTCTTTGGCGTCAAATGGTATTGACTTTCGAATCCCCATAATGGCATCCTCTTTTCTTTATTATTATTATTATTACTTCTCATTCATTTTATCTATTATTATATATTTACAGCAGCTATTGACATTTAATTAATAGTACTTATTTATAAATAGTCTAATAAAATAATTATATTAAGGGCAGATGAAAAGTTAGGATAGTAAAATTATACAAATGAACAAGTTTTCCAATTTTCAGTTTTCTATTTGGAAAATGAAAAATTAGAAAATTAGGAAGTGGAGAAGAAAACTAGAAAATGAAAATAGAAAATGTTTTTCACAACTAAACAAGACCCAAGTTTCAAAGAAAAATAGAAATAGAAAACAGAAAACTATTTTCTATAAGTAACACTCCCCATAGTTTAGAAATATTCATATCCAGTCATATCCATCTCAATAATGCAACTGCAATTTACCTTTCACATGACCATGCAGCAACCAATTCACATATGCTTTAATGCCAGAACATATGATATTTGGGTTGACAACATCATGAAGCTAACTGAAGAAAGGATAAACAAGTAGCCATAAGCCACAGCCACTATAGCATAGAAACTTTGATTTCACATATTATCCTTACCCTTAATCAAATCAAATTAACTATGTTTTGGGAAACCTCCTACTCTCAAATTTAAAAAATAAAAAAAGCAAAAGTTGACTTAGAAAAGAAAAAAGGGGGAGGGCCTCCAGAAAAGGTATTTCTTACTCTGAAACTTCTCATGCATCCTATAGCAACAAGGTAAAAGATATTGAAAAGGATACTTGAAGATCCAAACAGCATAATTAAGTGTAATCTCAAAATCCAAAACCACAATGAGGGTTTCTCCATACCTCCAAAGTGATGACACCACGAAAATGTCTCTCCTCTTGCTTTTTCGTGTAACCAAACTGTAAAATAAGGAATAGATAAGACTGAATCCTAAAAATCATAAATTACAGAATGCATAATAAATAAGATTGAAAGTTGAAACCAAAAACTGATGTACATATTATACAAGATTAATTACATTGTCAACTGAATTTTTCAAATCTATATTATCTTAGATTTGAACTAAATATACATCAGAGGATGAAAAAGTAGACTTGCAACAAAAATCTTAAGATGTTGATAACATTAAAATGCTCTTTAGTCCCATCCCAACAAACCTCAACATGACAACATCTGAAAAGTTCATTGCAACAGGAAGGACTCAAGCTACTTGAACAGGTATAGTAGCTAGTACATGTCCAATGCTAAACTTTTCTAAACACTGTGCAAAAAACACATGAAACTATTTTTCGTTGTAACCATTAAACAAAACAATAAGAAAATGCAAACAGCATATAAGTAGATATTTAGCATGATTTAGTAAAAGAAACAGCAAATGTATTTTTTCAAGCTAAGAGTTACAAACCTTCCCAGTCTTCTCATTCAAAACAAACCATCGCTTGCCCCATCCATCCTTTTTTACACATTTCTTTAACAAAAAACCTGCAGATGATAGGAAGTTAAAAACTATTACATGGTAAGCGGGAGGGAATCTGGACAGCAAATCATTCATGCCTTCATCAAGACTTTGTTCATACACACAAAATACTGCAGCAAATGTATGGTTCAAAGGTATTTCTTGAAATTTAATAACAAGGAAAATTCTCTCTGCTAATAACCAAATTAGTAATCATTCAATGTATTATCTACACTGATCATTAATCAAAGGCCTGTGGAGATAAAATCACTTAAATTTCCTATTCAAACTAGTAACCAAATTAGTAAATTCTCTCTGCTAATCTTGTTCAGTTATATTCTCAAATCAATTTCTTTATATGCCAGTGCTGAGAGAATAGTGGCAAGCCAACTGTTAGGCACTTTATAGCTATAATGGTTGAAAAAGAATTTTAAACTGAAGAACTTCATATGACTATGCAACAAGTTTCTCCCATCTTAATAATTCTGCAATACAGAAACTAACTGCAGAAAAACTAAGGACCTGTTTAGTTAGGAAAAATTATTTCAGTTTCCTAGAAAACTTTTCAAATGAAAACAGAAAATAAGATTTTGTGTTTAATTTGATTGTTTTACAAAATTTTCATTAGAAAGCTGCTTTCATTATTTTAAAAGAAAACTAGAAAATAAACTTAAGATGTTTTCTAAAATTTTCTTCATTAGTTTTTCTACGTAAAAATACCATCACCTCACCACCACCACCGCGCCACCTCAATAACCACCACCACCTCCTCCACAACCACCATCACCACCATTATCATTGTTATTAAATAAATAAATTCTCCATGTTTTAAAATTTAAAATAGTTTTTAAATCATAGCAAATAAACATGTTTTCTATTCATTTTTCAGTTTCCTATAAAATGATAACTTTTCATTTTCAATGAAAATTAGAAAATGAAAACATAAAAAATTTTCTGTAACTAAACAGACTCTAAATTCCTCAAAATTATAGTGATAATCTGCTAGATTGGAACTAGTGTTACAAAAAATTCACTGAATATTTAATCACATTCAAGTTCATATTGCATCAGACAAGTAAAGCAGTTTCAAATCTCTGGGGGCCTAGAAAATTTTGGAATTTTTAAGAGGCAAGAAAAATATCATCTAGTTCCAGAAGTCACTGACACAGCAATGAAACGCCAAACTGTAATGAAATACGATACAGAGGAACAGCATATGTGCAACAATGAATAGAAAGAGACTCAGAGAGACCATCAAACCTGCTGTTATTTCTCCTTCAGGACCTGCAGTCTTTAAACCAGAAGCATCCTGCACTTCTTTTTCTGCCTGATTGGATTTCTCTTTCATTGATTTCAAACTCCCCCCTGTTTGAGGACTAGTTGCCTAAAAAAAGGAAAATGTAAAACAAAATTGAGCAACAAAGAGAACATAAATAAAACAAAATAGCAACAACAGATTTAGGTTAATACTACTATTCATATATACATTATATGATAAACATCCTACCCTATTTAGTACTGCTTGCTCAGCATCATGCCCTTTTTTAGAAGGTCGGTTCTTAAGCTCCTCTTCTCGGCGCTGTCTTTCCATCCTAAAGTAGACCGATTTGAATAGTAAGTACACATCCAGAAATACTGAGGTATAAAACATTCAACACCACACCACTGAGATCCTTGGAGATGCACTTAAAAACAAACCACTCAGACATGCACAAACACCAGATAGAGAGACAGTACCAAAACAATACAAAAGTCTAAAAAGCTATATTATTAACATTGCTACTCAAGCATTTTCCTGTGTTTCATAGGCAATGAACACACACTGCCATGTACGCAAGTGTGTGTGTATTTGTATATATATATATGTCCATTATTGGTGATGCTATCAAACTTTAAACACTATACAGGCAGAACAGCAGAATAGATGTTTCAGTAATAACATGTTTAATACCTCCTTTGCACCAAACGGATGAAGTGTTGGGGAGGCACAAATGCCCGCTCCATATCTACTAGTGCAACAACCATCTTCTTTGCTTCATTCTTAAACCCCTCAAGTGCAGCAGTTGCAATTGCCACGATCTTGGAAAAGATTGAAAATAATTAACATCACAAAAGAAAAAGGATGACTTGAACAATGGCAAATACTAGCACAGATTCAAAACATGTGAAATGAATAAATTATACTATACCTCTCTCTTGAAAGGAGGGTATCTTCCCAATCCTGGTGTTGCATTTGCAGTAGCAGAAACTATATCTACCAAGACTCGGTGTACCTGTTTACAGTTAATCATGAACTCCACAGTAGTGCATAACAGAACCAGGCAGTGATTATAAACTTTAATGAGGTGACAGGCTTGTACTTCTTGTAGTTCTTAAAAAAAATGCAACAAACACATGTCCAACTCAAATTAGATTCACTTGATGAAAAGTCCAATAATTTTTTGCTGAAAAAATTACCTATCATCAACATTGGTATAAGCATACAACTATAAATGGTCCCTGATGCAAAGAGAGAGTGCATTATTTGACAGCTATCATGTCTGGCACTAAAGACAATATAGGACTAGCAAAAAGATCTAAAGTTAGAACTTTAAACAACTCTTAAACAGTGACCATAAACATCAATATCATTATCATAACATTCAGGTACTATGCGAAGCGCTGAAAGCTACAAAAACTCAAATTTTTACTCTTTGCATGAAAAATATTAATCTTTCATTCATGGTTGTAAAAGTACATATTGAACTGAAAATAAAGATATAGGTGCATGCATCACAAAGTACCAAAATATAAAATTCATTTTGACCTTCAACAAGCTACAAAAACTCAATATTACAATGAAATAGGGAGAAAAATTACCTCATCAACACAAAGACGTGATGGCTCTTTTGCAAGCTCCAGAACACCCTTTATTAAAGATCTCAAACCCTTTTCTGGGGAGATGAGATATGGTTGATAACCATCTGCTTCTAATACAATCTAATAGAAAATGAATAGAAGAAAAAGTTACAGCACACAACTCCTGAAAGCAATATAAGATAAACCAGAAGTTAGTAAAAGGCAGCATAATTACCCTCTTGACGTTATTGATATCAAAATGCCTGTCCAAAGGTAGCTGCTTGATCCTATTAGGAAAGTTTCCCTCGAAACTAGCAACAATTTTCCAACCAGAACCCTGCAGTAAGATTTCACAGATTAGCATCTGATCATCAAAGTTCACCAGGATCTCAGTATCACTTACAATTGTCAGAGGAAATTAGTTTAGGGCCTCACTTAGCAGTTTGAATTACTCCCAAAATGGCAGCAACAATGAATGGTATAGACCATAAGTAAAACACTACACAAAAAGATTACAAGACTCTTCTGTAACCAAATACATAAACAAGAAACTAGAGCCATTTTGGGAGCACTTGCTTTGTAAAGAAAGGGAGGGGCCAATGAGAAAAGAAACGAACAATGGGCCTTAAGTCTAGACATCTAATAGGCAGCAACAAAAATTAACATCTGCACATATCATAATGGACTTCCTTAAAGTAGCCACAATTTAATCAACATACAGGCTAGAGCTAAGAGCTAAGTTTTCACTACAAAAGCCATGTAAACAGGATTATTGAATTTTGCACAACAGGAATCATAGTCCGTGGTAAAATTTTCTCAAGTTTGGGAGCCATCCTAATGATCAAACATTCACAACCTTTTAAATCAAAATGGAACATTTTACTTTTTAATGAATTTTATATTACAACTTTAATTTTTTTTTTAAAAAACATATTTAAAATTAAAAGGAAGACAAATAACACGCCTAACAAATCTAGTACTTAGGAGATTTGTATGAACAAGAGCAAACATTAGAAATGAATACACTCACCTCACCAGTTGTAATGTGTTGGAGAAATTTATCCTCAAATTCACGGCAAAGTTCCAATGCAATAGCTCTTGTTCCCTCAGCACTTTCAACCATCTGCTCCCCAAGCCTTACTAATTCGTCCTGAACTATTTGAGACTTTCCTTGTAACCTGTATAGATGCAAAAGTTTCAGGAAACAACTGAAAACCCCTATTAAGTAGTTAGGCAAAAATCATAAACTAGCTAATGAGAAAATCCAAGGTCTCTCTCCCTCTCTCAATGCATATATAAAGTATTTATATTCGATAGGCTCATAAATGCATTTATTCATCCTGTTACAATCTACAGCCAAGTGTTGCACGAGCAGCTTTTGAAGACCCACATGTACAATGCATGTCAACAGATAACCTAAGAGATGTGTAAGATCTCTCTAAAAGGGAGGAAAATGTCATCCAGCAGATAGAAAACAATTACCCAGAAAGGACATTTGGAAGCCGAACTTTCATGCGCTTGCGAATCTGCTGTGCCAAAGCATCAACCAAAGCTATTCTACCAAGCTTGCTTTGAGGGGCTCCAGTCAGTATCGATTTAAGACTTTCACTCTCTGCTTTCCATGCAGTTTCCAAGGAGTTCTCAGATCCAGATTGTGCAGAAGCTATTGAAACTGATTGACCAATTAATGCAATCCATGGGATATCAGCAGTTTTTGGTGGCCCCTGATTTGTTAGGAGAGCCTGAACAGCTCCAAGAGCTTTCTGATCTGAAGCAGATTGATCTATTTTGCTAATTACACCAACGGTTCTGGTACCTACCATCAACATAAGAAGATGCCGTTTATCATTTAAAAATCAAGCAGAACAAAAAAAAAAAAAACAGAGACATAGGAGTAGAAGGAGAAAATGTGTCCACGGAAGTAGAAGAAGTAGAAGCATATGATATCACTTGGTAAATCATATTTGACCATCATTAAACCCAATCCAGATCTTAGAAAAATTTAAAAAATCAGCCAAACAAATTTTTGAAGGAGAAAAAGAAAAAGGAAAGAAACGAAGGCAATGTTAGTAGCCATTTACCTTCTCCATCATATTCCTTGGCAACTCTGAGGGCTCGAGAGGAAGCAATTTCAGGTGCTTGGGCAGCAGGAATGATAACTAGCAGAATGGCATCATTGTGCTGAGCATATTCACTAACCTAAGCAAAGGAGATTTCAGAGATTATTACCATACACTGTTTGGAGTACCATACTTATTGAATGATCAAGCTTACACAGAATAAAACAAATAAACCAGCTAAATGCTTTTTTTTTTTTAAATTGAATATATAAAGAACTAGTATTGATCATCCTGATGATGAACGCCACCCTACGTAAATCCTTGTATTAAATGAAAGCATATAACCATTAAACCACACTTACCATAGATTCATCCATGATCCTTTGATCCAGACCAGGTAAGTCGATCAATTTCAGGGGAGGTGCTGAGAACAAATCATAGAAAACACTTATAAGGTGTAGTAACAAAAAATTTTGATTGATCTAAAAATACACACAACAGCAGCAGATTAAAAAAATTCAGCTAACTGAATATCACCTCTGTCCCAACACAAACCTCTACCTTATGAGAAATGAAGCTGCATGCATGTTCTAAGTTCTTATAGAAGTTCATAGCATTCAAAAACAGGAGAACTCAATTGCCAAACTTTAACATGCAAATTTTAAGGTGATATTCTGGTAGATCCTAGTGCTCTGGCACCTCTATTGGCAGCTAAACCTGCTACATCATAAGCTATAATCACAAAATTTTAACAAACTAATCACAAACTTGCAATTGATTCACCATTTTTTTTATCTAGAGCCTTAATATCACTTGTTGCAGAATTCATTTAGAACATTAGAAACCCCTTGAGAATATCAGTAGAATCAATTAAGTGACTATTTCTTTGGACCTTAGAGGTAACATAACACAGTAAAGACTTGTAATGTACATAGAAAGCATCCAATGAATTTGCCCTTTTAATCATAAGAAGGAAAATTAATACTGAAAAATTAGAGCCCAAGTTGCATAAGAATTTTTCAATTCAATCATAAGCAGCAAGACTAATGTCAATTCTAAGTTGTGTACAATAAATTATTCAGAGTCAAATCTTGATTTCAAAACTTATTTTTCGCTTTCTATTTCTTAACACTTGCATCAGGTTCTCACAATGAATGCGCATGAGAGGTTATTAGAGGAAAAGAAAACAACCAACTACCAAGAGAAATTAGAATAACGTAATGAAATAGTTGGATAGAGAAAATTAAGCATTCATTCTCTTGCTATCCCAAACATTGTCAATAAGAGGATTTCTGAAGTCCGAAACGAGGATCTTGATGCTCTACTTATCATCAGGACCAAGATTTTGCTAATAAATCCTGACTTCTCAATAAACTTTTCAATGGATTCTGACAGGTCATCAGGTTTAGGAGAAGAATAAATTTCAATAGCTCTTTGTAAGATTTTTTGGTTCTTCTTTCTTGTCACTTTCTAATCTCATGCTCTGAATACATTTATCAACATTAGCAGGACCTAAGTATGAATATCAAATGAATTTTCACATTGATTTCAGCGAACACAGTTTTAAGACCAAATCCTAGTATCTTTGCCAACAAAAGAATGTTTGGATAAAGCACAAAGTCTGAGTAACTATGCTGTCTAGCAGATTTTAAGATGCCTTGCACAAGTATCTATTCTTAGGTAATCCTTTTATTATAGATAATCCTTTTTTTTTTTAACAATTGAATTCAAGCAGATCCAACAAGCAGAATTGTTTGCATAATTAACCATTGTACAGGATTACTTCAAATGATCATTCATTTCTTTTACGACCTTCTGCAAATTAATGCTTCTAAAAACACGGTTTTGTACAATTCTGATGGAAAAAACTTCAAGCGGACAAATATTTTCTACATTAGTAAGTTCTCAACAAGACAACAAGACAACAGTTACATATTGCATCTCAGAATCGTATTGCATAAATTTAAACATAATGAAAATTACAATTCATGAACCAACCTGTACTCGTCCGTAGTCTCAAATATATTTCATCCCGACTCTTGCCCGTGTATCCTTTACTTAGCCTTTCTTGTAAAGAATGCCTTAAAGCACCTGCAGACCAGCAGCAACATTAATATATAGCACATCAGAATATCTGAAAGAAGTCATACAGGAACACGCATGTCAAGTTGCCAACCACTTAGTAGACATCAAGAGCTCTACCATAACCTTAACTCCTCTGTCAGGTCTGTTTATTAAATAACCAACAACACAAATAAATTTTATATCTATCCTTAGGCATGTAAAAGAACATCCAATGCAGTGATAGTGATTAACAATACCCATTAAGTGCATTGGAATCATAGATTTAAATCGCGGTCGTGGTCAAGTGTACCGGTAACGGGATCGTCACAGCCATAACATAACGGTAACGGGATCGTCACGGCCATAACATAACGGTAACGAAATCGTCACGGCCATAACGTAACAGTAACGGCCAACCACTACACAATTTTACCGCAAAAAAATTGCAAATTGAGAAATATTAACATAAATCACTAAATTTAAGAGTTATAACTAATTAATAATACCCTATAAATAAAGACTACATGTATAATTTTTGACAAAAAATTAATAATTTAGATAATTAATAAGCATAATTCATATTAAAAAAAAAACTGACCGACTCCATAATGGCCGTTACACCGTTATATAACAACTATTACCGTTATGCAACAGCCGTTAAGTTTACATTTTTTTTGGGTGTTATATAGCGCCCATAACTGTAACGGTAAGGCAAAATATCGTTACATAACGGCCGTTACGTTAAATCCATGTTGGAATGCTTAGCTTTTTGTGATAGCACTAAATTCCTAGGAGCCTATTGGGGAACAGATCCTTGCCCATACATCTAGCAACAAAATGATAAAAGAGAGAGGGGGGGGGAGGGAGGAAGGTACAAAAGCCAATCAACTGTGGCTACTAACTTGCAGAAACCGGCTGAGATTTATTGTCAATTTGCAAAATAATTGATTTGCTGCTCAAAGAGCCATCCTTCTGTAAATCAATGCTTATAGGAGCCCGAGTAGCACCATTTTCACCAGTTGGCTGGACAGTGAAAACAGAAATTCAGGAATCAAGATAAATCATCTAATGGATTTGATGAAAAAGGGAAGCAATAATGCAAAGAAATATACAGGACTTTTGCAAATTAACTTACCAGAACAGGATGTCCAATTAAGCTGTTTAAAACTGCAGATTTACCAGCACCCTAACCAATTGACCACAAACAGAAAAAGAAAGAGGAAAAATAGATCAAAAAACAGCAATACATTTTATGGAAAATAGTAATCATAATAACAAAGGAGGACAGATTTTATAGTTGGCAAACAAGTCTCATTTTCAACTGCTACTCATGGCGCACAAGCATGAATTACTTCCAAAATATAAATCAGTACACCAGACAGCTAAAACGAACTTCTATGATGCAAGAAATATTAATAAAAAAAACTTATCCATCATCATTAGCTCCTTCAAATACACCCACACAGACACAGAGGCAAACATTTAAAACGTCTTCTATAACTAAATCCCAAAATTCCTCCCCACAAAATTGTCATAAAAATTTCATCTAACCACTTTCATACTAATGGATTCAATTTCTGATGACTATCATAAGCCTTTACTAAACCTTCCTATGGAAGTTACCCTTAATTGACTGAAATAGAGATAAAGGATCTATAGACTATTCCAACTAAATTGGGATTTAAGCATAGTTGAGTTGAGTTATCAAAATTGGGATTAAACTCAGTTCCCATTGCTTCGAGCTATTTTTACATCATTTACGATAATTCCCATTACTAAAAGCAAAACATCCTTACTTGAATAGAATCCAAGTACTGTCACTTCATAAAAACCAAAAACTTCAAAAACAATCGCAAACACAAAGATCTATCACTTTAAACACACAAACCAAAAACTAACACCTCACCCAAACTTTTGGAAAGCTGAATTCAACTTCAATCCACTGAATCCAATCAGCAGAAACAGATAGATAATTAAGTCTATGAAAATACAATTAAGAGGAGAACTTACAATATTGCCAAGAGCAACAACATTTAGAAAAGTAGAACTCCGTCTAGAACTAGAGCTCGGATTTTCGTCAACATCCTCATCGGCAAGTAACGCCGCCGCTTGTCTCATAGACTCCGATAACTGTTCCAACTCTTCGATCGCCTCCATTTTCAATTCAAATAAACAAAAATTCAAAGATCCAAAGACTTAAACCAACTAAAAGAGCTTAAATCGATCAAAATAACGGCAAAACCCTAGAATTTGACGAGATCTGACGGCGGAGAGAGAGCGATCAAATATTCGAATTTCAACGATTTGAAAACAGAGGAGGAGAGAGAGAGAGGGGTAAAAGAGAGGTCCGTGGTCGGTCTCTCTCTAGAAACAAATGTTTGATTTTTGAAAAAAGGAAATGTACGCGAAGAAGAAGAACCACTTTCTCTCTCTCCCACTTTATCTCTCTTTCTCTTGCGTTTTGAAATTGTATTTTGAAATTTTCTTTCCACTTTCTTGATTTGATTTTTCTTTTAACTATTATTATATTTTTTTTTATATAAAATCAAAAAATAGTTGAAATAAATAAATATTTGGTTGTTGTTTTCTGGTTAAAATAAGCCAAAAATTAATCAGCGTCCATTACTGTGATTCCTATGTGATTCAAATTTCATCCAACATTCACAATTAATAACATTATAAACATAACAAAACAATCACATTCACATGTTTGAATGTTTCACTCATATTCATAATGCATATTTATATAATATATTATCAAACAATCAATATATGAATGCAAGTAAAATATTAATTAAATAAAAAAAATTGAGCATTATATTAAGTTATATAACTCACAAACTTGATAGATCTCCAATTAGATCTCCTCAAGAGCGACGTCTCGCAACTGAAGAGACGCTTGATACACAATTACTACATAACAAATATATTATCAGGAATAGAATTTAATTACAATTGATTATCTAAATTCATAATAATCTCGTTTCGCTGAAACAAACTATTCTAATATTAGATTAATTATCATGAATAAATTCCGGACTGTCGGACGCACTCACCGGAGAGTCGCCAAAAAAGTCATCTCAAAATATCAACGGTGTCGGATAGCGGCGAAATTGGTGTCATTAGATTCGTATCGAAACATGGATACCGAAAATATGCACCACTCATTTTTACTCGCCGGATGATTGCCGAAAAACGCATCGGCAGATCCGAAATTACATCGAATATAGGCAAAAATCCAAACGTTCACCATAATTCTCAAATGAGATATCGAATCGAAGCTTACAAGATAAGGAAACCAACGGTACGAGAATCGTCGAAAATGGAGGTCGAAAAGTTGACGAAACAAAACTTAAAAAATTCTGGCTGGCGGCACGTGCGGCGGCGGACGGCAACCGGGTTGATGCCGTTGGAAGAGTCTCCTCCTCTTCTTTCCAACAGTCCAGCACGTGTTCTGTTCTGATGATCGGAAGACAGCGTTCGAACTGCTTTTCCCTTTCTCTCTCTCTCTCTCTTTCTCTCTCTCTCTCTCCTGCCGTTTCTCCTCTATCTCTTTTTCTGTTTCCCTTTCCTTATATATATATATATATATATATATATATATATATATAATAGTAATAATGATAATAACAATAATAATAATAACCTTAAACTATATAATAAAAAATATATAAAACATAATATTTACTTTAATTTTATAATTTCAAATAATAATAACAATAACTATTTAAACAATCAATCAAATTAAAAGCAATACTTTCTTAATTTCAATTTGTAATTAATCCTTTAAATAATAAACTATTATAAATCAAACTATAATTTATAACTTTATAAATATTATGATTTCATAAAATATCAATTGTACCAAATTTTTCATTACTTTTCATATAAACATAATCAAATAATATATTTTAAAATAATAATGATAATTCAAATTCTCATTAAATGTAAATACAATAAATCGAATTAAATAATGATATTTCCGTACGAAAATAATATTTCTAAAAATAAATAAAAATTCATGTCATTACAATATTATTGTCTTTTACATTATTAATTTTTTAAAAATGACAATATTAAATCAAATAAAAAAAAGTCTACTTCCTAAGAAATTATATGCAAATCAAATACACAATTACTTATATTTCCTGAGAAATAACTTTTCAGAAAATGGATTATGTGATACCAAACGATATCTCAATTAGAAATTAAGTTTTTAATTATTAATGGGTAATTTCAAGTGAATGGGCTTATTTAATGAACTTTGTTTCCCAAATCTATGAACTCTTACCAATTAAATTAGGCCTTATGGAACATTACAGGTTAACCCAATTAAAATTATAGGTCAATCCCAAATTTTCACATCTAGCATGAACAATTTATTTTAAGGAAAAATACAGTAAAGTATTATATGATTTGACGTTTATTTTAAATGGAGGCTGAGATTTTTTTCGTGATAATTTAGTACATTGTATTTATCACCGTTAAACACTTCACTGTTATTTCACTAATGCCGTTTATTTTTGTTGACGTGGCAAATTTTTCATAATAAAAAATTATTTTCATGAAACCCACAAGGTACTAAAGTGTCATAAAAATAAATCACAGAATAATTTACTGTACTTTTATTAAAAAAAATTTGTTATGAAAAATTTATCACATCAACAAAATAAACGACGTTAGTTGATTGGCATTGAAGTGTTTAACGATGACAAATACAAGGTATTAAAGTGTCACAAAAAACCTCAATCCCCATTTAAAATAAACGTCAAATCACAGAGTATTTTATTGTAATTTTCCTTTTATTTTATTGATACTAACTATAATTTTCTTGATCATTAAATTTGATTATGATTTAATTATATAATGTTATCTAATTGTTTTTTTTAAAACTGAATTTGCTCAAGTAAATATCCTAGATTTTTATGCGCATCTCCAGGGTCAATTGGCCCTTAAGGCAGCTGTCTCAGGCCCCACAAAAAAAAAAGGGGCCTCGCTCTTAAGAAAAAAAAAAGTCAATTTTTTTTAAACAAAAATCTTCTCCTAACAAAAAACTAGACTTTTTTTTTTTTTTTTTTTTAAGAATGAGACGCTCCACTATCAAAAGAAGTCTTTTATTTTTCTCACTCAATGAGATTCAAATACACACACACATATATATATATATATATATATATATCCAAACATTATTTCTCAAGTTTTATGTTCTATCTAATCTCATTCTTTTAGTTTTTATTTATATTCTATATGAAATTGAATTTATATTAATTTGATACAGAAAAGTAGTTTTTTTTTTTTTTGTTATTGATTTGTTATTTTATTATTATAATTTTTACTTTGATTGAATTCTTTTAATAAAAATTATGTCTCATAAAAAATATGAATAGATTAATTATTATCTATTGAAAGTAGAACATCTTAAATATAAAACTTCAACAAGTAATTTTGTAACTCAGAAAATAAGAAAGTGTATATATATATACACTTAGGCCTTTTCTAAAATCTCACCTTAGACCTCTGATTTCTTTGATCCGGCCTTGCGCGTCTCTCAATTAGGTATAAATTCCTTTGAAAAAATACTCAAATTATTTATATTAATAATTATTTTTAACATTGAAAGATAATTTAATATTGGTCAAAATGTTTTTATTAATAATTTAGAAAATTATTATTATTGTTGTTGTTAATACATGATTTTTTATTCTTTTTGTTTTTGTCTTTCTCGTGTTAGCCTAAGTTTGGCGGCTTTTTTCCTTCTTATTTTTTCCCTAATAAATTTAAGTTCATTTTGTATATAGTAATGGCTTTGGAACATCTTTATTTCTAGATGTAAGTATTTAATCCAGCATAGCTTATTAACTTACCATGGCTACAAGTTCAACTTTGTAATTTTGCTGTTCTTTGGTTGCTTAATTAATAATTAAAAGGTAGTGACACAAATTAAATAAAAATGAATTTTCAATGATGTTAGAAACGCCATCTAGTGGGATCAATGATAAATTTAAAATGGTAAGAACCAATGTGTAATTTATGTTAAATCAATATTGTAATAATTCATCCATCCAAAAGGTAAGGCTGAGGCCTTAAGACCATTTGGTCCCAAATCGAATCATACATTTGTAAGTGTTATTTTTTGCCTCTGATTGAATTTATTTCCTGGCAGATTGAATTGTAATATTTAATTGAGATTTATATTAATTTCTGCTTGTATATATATCTCTTGACAATTTTTCTTTTCTTTTTTCACGATTAGATTTCACCTTTGTTTTTCTTAGCCCAATTATTTGTGAACGAGCTTTCACTCTATATGTTAGATTACATATGAACTGATAATTGTATTAATGAGATTATGTAATTACAAGGTTTGTTACAAGGATATTTATAGAGATAAAAGTACATGAATGGAGCACTAATCAAGCCTTGAAAGATGGGTGAGTTAGCTAGATGTAGAAGGCTGCATATGGAGAAGGTGGAAGCTGCACATGGAGGTTTGACAATAGCAAAGGAGGTGGCTGCTATTATTGAATCTTCTTCCTTATTCTTTTCTTCTTTTCACGCTAACACCCCCTCAAACTCAAGGTGGTATCGTAGATGCCAGCTTGAGATTGCTCAGTAGATTTAGAAAAACGGGTTGAAGAAGAAAACATAATACATATTAAACAATTAGTTAAACAGACTGAAAACATAAAATAAGACAAACTGATAAGCATGGTAGAACTAAAAAATAAATTTGAAAATAACCAAAGTCGAAATCTAGTAACACATATCGGATTTAGACACGTGGCAACAGGAGAAGCCATCTTAATGGCAGAGCATAGACTGGATACGTGGCGAAACAAGTGAAGACAGGAGATATGACTTTGAAACAGATGCCATAAATGGCTTTAGAAAGCCAAAAAATTAATTTAGACGGCCCAAAAGAGAAGATAAATTCAAAAACTGGTAAAGTAGATACCATAAATGGAATCAGAAGGGCAAATATGAATTCAAAAAGCCCAAAAATTTTAGGAACCTGTAATGGTTCGTTCAGAACCAGTCGAAAAAAGGTTGAACCGACCGGTTAAAGAAACACAGAAAATTAATGCAAAGACGAAAAATATAGATAGAGATAGAATTTTGCAAAACAAACTGCAAAATTGATTTCAGAAGGTCTAAAAACCTTGGGAACCAATAAAGGTTCACTCAGAACCGGTCAGAAAATGGTTGAACCGGTTGTTAGAAAAATACTGAAAATTGAGGTAGAGTCAAGAAAATTCAGATAGAGATAGAATTTTGCAAAAAGGACTATAAAATTGAACTCAAAAAGTCTAAAAACCTTGGAAATCGGTCTGAGTTTGTTGAAAACCGGTATAAAAATCATTGAACCGGTTGGTTAAAACAAACTGAACTGGTTTGGTCATATAGAGAACCAGACCGTAGATCAAAACGGATTCGAGTCGAGCTAGCGTATCGGATCGGGTCATATTCGGGCCTGAATGATGATGTGGCAATGGCTGGCCCACATTTGACACGTGGCATGATATTACTGGGCCACGTGTTGGACAGTGGCAGAACATAGTTGCACATGACATTTGGTAGTAGGATGTGGGTCACACGAATGACATGTGGCAGCATTTCATTGGGCCATGTGGATGACAGTGGCACTGACATGTGACACGTGTCACGTGTCAAAAGATGAATGGTTGACGCAACGCTGACTAGGCGCTTTTGCTGATGTGGAGGTTGACTAGATTGTCTTCAACCTCTGGACGGCGCGTGGGGTGAGTGAGGTCAGTCTCAGTCCCTTCAGTTAGTGCTTCTAGGAGTGTCCGACATCTATTTCCTGTGAGATTGGTCTTGAAATTCTTAGAATGATGGAGGTTTTCATATGATATGATCAGAAAAAAATTTTGACGTGTGCATGTAAAGGTGATGGAGGGCAGATTTGAGGAGACTAATTTACACAAAAGAAAACTGGATTTTCTAATGACAATAACATTTAATGAGCTCTTAGACTCTGATACTATGTTAGATTACATGATGAACTGATAATTGTATTAATGAGATTGTGTAATTACAATGTTTGTTACAAGGATATTTATACAGATAAAAGTACATTAATAGAGCACCAATCAAGCCTTGAAATATGAGTGAGTTAGCTGGATGTAGAAGGCTACACATGGAGGAGGTGGAGGCTGCACATGAAGGTTTGACAATAGCAAAAGAGTTGGTTGCTATTATTGAATTTTTTTCCTTATTTTTTTCTTCTTTTCATACTAACACTGTATATTTTGTAATATCTATTTCGAACCTTTCTCTGCCTAGTTAGTAGTTACTAGCCATTTATGGACTAGATAGTAAACTCATGGTTTATGATCTTATTGTCCATTATTTTCATTTCTGATTAGTCCAAACAGTAACAAGCCAATGAGTTTAGCTCTTCAGTAACCCCTCTTATAGATTACAAGATTAAAAATTCCAATTCCAATTCCAATTAAAGCCTAATTAACAAAAAAAAAAAAAAAAAAGAGTTTAAGGAGTGCTTTTGAAACCAATGATTTAATGATTTAAATATCGATAATAATATTGAGGTTTCAAAATTATAGAAATATTGATATTGTTCGAAATATTGATATTGATTTTTAAAAAAATATGAAAATTAATATCTAAATTTGGAAATATTGTATAAAATTTTAAGAAATATTATAAAATAGTAGAAGGAAGAATTATAAATAAAAAATATGGGAAAAAATTATCTATAAAGTACTTAAAGTTATAAGGTGACATATAATTGGATCGAAATTAAGAATCTAATGTAATAATACAAGAAATAAATTTGATAAATTCCTATTTAGTGAATTTAAATATTATAATACATTGTTTTCTGATAATCATACAAGACAAACATAATTATAACTCCACCACTTTAAATTACTTTTTCACAATAATTATATATATTTCTAATAATTTTATCTAGTATACGAGCTCTATGTTCCCACCCAGGATCTTTATCTCTCCCTCCTCTTGACATTATTTTTTTGCATAATGTTCCAATAAACATTAAAGCATAATCATAAGTTTCTAATATATAAAATGTATTCTTAATTTGTTTTAATTTTTAAAGCAAACCCATATTGTATGGCTTTATTTGTTTTTCTAATATAACATCAAATTATATGATGTTAATAATTTTAATTGAATTATGATATAAATAATATAACAATTTTAATATTATTTTAATAAAATATATTTAATTTGATGCATATAATAATTTAAATAGACATCTAAAAATCTTAAAAAATGAATAACTATAGACATTTAAATAAATAATCAACTAATATTTAGGTTTAACTCAATAAATTATAAAAAATCTTATTTAAAAATAATTATTAGCAAATAATAGTATACTATAAGTTTGCTATGATTGGTTGTTAATTTTGTTCTTGATGTAAGGTGATTATATTATATGGCTTAAATAATTATTATGATTATTATTAGAAAGTGGTAATAATAATTAATAAATATCAATAAAATGTGGTATAATTAGTCTTCTCATCCTCTTTAAAAGTGTGAGAAGTAAAAAGTCTCAAATTTAAGTCTCTCAAACCACATAAGTTATCACTAATTCTCTAAGAAATGTTATAGGGGATAGCGACTCCATATTTTATAACCTGTATTGTTATTTCGGCCTATTAAATTTTTAATAAACAAATAATAATAATAATTAATATTCAATTAACAAATAATAATAATAATTAATAAGTTAAAAAAGAGTTTAAAAATAATTATATTCCACTCGATAATAATAACAATAATTAATAAGTTACAATGGTTTAGTTTTTGGTGGGAGACGTGTGTTTTTTTTTTTTTGGCATTTTCAGTTTTTTCTTTTTTTTTTTGAAATTTCTCAAAATTTCTTAAAATATTATTATAGTCCACACGATATTTCACCAGTTTTTTATGAAATTTAACTGACATAAATATATTTATAAAATTTAACTGATATAGATATATTTTCTAAATATCATCGATATTTTTCGATATAACACTAGAAATAATGTCAAAAAATATGACGAGTTTTAAATATCACACCGCATAGAAACACGATATTTTATCAAAGAATATTGCAAAATTTTAGTCCATGTTTGAAACCCATCATAATGAGGATATCATTCAGGAATTATTATCAGTACATTCATTCGCAGGACCACAAAGCCTATTGTATAAACATGGCTGGTGTATTTCTATTTCACAACATTTTGGATCCCTCAAAACAAAACCAAGAACCCATTGTAGAAAAGCACACGTCTCCCACCAGAAACTAAACCTTTCCACCCAAGGAAAGAGTATCATGGTTGCTTGCGCCTTGCATTGTCGAGAGGAAGAGATAGGGAAGAGGGGGATACAGCAATGCAGGGTCAAGCCACAGCAACTCCAGCAATGCGAGGCCGTGTTTCTGCTGCACCACCCTCTGGTATCAAGTCCAGCATGACTTTTCTTTTTGTGCCCGTCTTGGTTACAGGTGCTAATGGCCTAGCATAGCTTCTTAACTTCTGCAGGTCTTTTAGTTGAAGTGGTTTCTGTAAAAAATCTTCAGCACCATTTGCAAGACACCTGCAGAGAACATAGCAACAATGAAGTACAGCATCTCAGGGACCTTGCAAATCAACTGTTGCACATACAACGTGGTGTAATGTAATGAATTATATCTCATGAAAGACAAAGCAATGTGATTATAAGAGACTTGTGCTGGGTTGGCATTTCCCAATAATACAAACCAAAAACAATGCAATCTGATTATTTAACAGCCATGTGCTATCAACCTTGTCATCCATGGAAGACTACTCCAAGATGGATTTTATTTACCTGAAATGTTTGGTGCTAATTAGGATATTCATGATTAAGTACAATATTTGGTTGAAACTGTGGCTTCACAATTTATAGCTGACTTTGTGCCCATAAAAAGCATCTGTAATATGCTACTCTTAGATTCCGGTTGTTATCCCTCTCATTTCTTCCCTTCTTTTCCCTGGTTTCTTCTTAGTCTTATCTTTTTCTTTTCATCCTCCTCTAGTTTTCCTTTCCCATTTTAAATTCTCCTCTTCTATCTCTCTTTCTTCTTTTTATTTTTCCTTCCCACTCTTTGTTCTCCTTGGCTCATAATCTCTATTATGATTTTACATCATGCAACCAAATTTTTATATTGTCAGAAGTGAAGTTCTACTTTAATCACCTTTCAGTCTTTCACGCAATATTAGATCAATGAGACAAAACAAGTAGATGAATAGCAAGTTTACTTGTCAACCCACAGCCAAGTGGAGGTGACATAATCCAGTCATCTCAATTGAACATTTCAGCCAGCTATTTCTTCATGAAATTTCATGTGCATCACCGTTGCCCCTTTTCTAATAAGCATCCCATATTTAGTACTTCTTTTGATGCTTGTAATCATCGGGAATATGCTTGTAAAAAACACCATTTGATGATGCAGCCACACAACATCCAATACTTGTGTGTCAAAATTCTTTATTTCAGATTTAAGGCTCACTTTACTCTTCAAATTTCTTTGTTCAAGCTTTTCCTAGCCAAAAGTAGTAATTTATATCATTCTAATTCTACTTAAAGAAGTGCAACTTCTGGATGGATTAGGAGTTTTATGCACTTCCAAGTTTGGAATTATCCAAAGTCAATATAAGGAAATATTTCTAGTTCTCAAGAAAGTTACTAAATAAAAGAAGAGATAATTCATTATGCTTCTTTATAATTGAGTGATGCAATTTGCTGCCTAAAAAATTCCAAGTATGAATCTTCACATCTTCCATTTCATTCTATTTTACTTTTACTTTTCACTGCAACCAGATCTGACTTCCTGCAATTAAATGCAGATATCAGTTGGCTCAAACATTTGACATATTCATTCAATTATTCACCTTTTCCACTTAAAATTCATCTATAAACCAGAAGCTTCCTCTTCTATTCAGCAAGGAAAGTCATCTAGTCTGCCAAGGCAAGAATCGAAGACTACAGCTTATTAGAACTCAACAACTTTCTCAACTAAAAGTATCCTACTCATGTTTGAAGTTTCTTAGCTGCATCAGCTTGTCAAACTCTCTATCCTTCACCAGGAAAAGAAGAGCGGACCAGAGTACCAGACGATTTGGAATGATTTCGGGTAAGAAGAGCGTACGATAAGAGTAAGCAGATGATGTCGATAGAAGAAGATTCGTGGGATCAGATCTTCCTCAAAGTCAAAGAAAGAGAAGAATGAGCTAAAGAATGGATATGCCCAGCCCATGGAATTGCAATTTTCTAACAAATAGATCTTAATTTCCTACATAAGTTCTTACCTTAATATCAGCCCACCAAAGCTGCATCAAGTTGCTAAAATTCACTTACCATTGGTGGGTAGCTAAAACAAGAGAAGACTATATATCTAATCTAACTTGAGCAAACATCAGGTTTGAACTCGTTTTAGGTTGGATAATTATGGTGCTCTAACAAAAGAAAGTGATGTGAGAAAAATACCTGGTGATTCTCTGTGGATCATATTCAGATGATATTATCACTACAGGAATGGATTTCACATTGCTGTTCTCCTGGGAATCAAGAGCAAAGACTTGTTAAGAAAAGGTCATAAACTGGCAATGAAGAATTATTGACATTAATGCTTGCAACCACATGGCATCCAGATTCTTTAAATGTACTGAATTTTGAATTTTGAAAACATGACCAATTGGACAAGAACATGAAAAACACTTCAAATCATATATCAGAAAATTCTGATCTAGTGGGATTCACAGATAGGATAAAATTCTATTCTCGATACCCAAACAATCCAAAAGTTATTTTGATATACCATCATTTGCATAATCTTACGTTCTGGTCCAGAAGTCAGGGTTCAGATTAATAGAGAAACAATTTTGGGGTTGGAAGAGGGGCTGGGATGGAAGAAGGAGAGGTGTGCCGCCTTTTACCTTCACTGCCATTAGAAGATCATAACCATTCATCTCAGGCATACAATAGTCAGTAAGGATTATGTCAATCTTTTGGTCCTGCAAGAAGAGCAATAATGGATTTGTCATGAATAGCCAGAAATGAACTTAAAATTATTATTAGAAAAGTTTATATAGCTAAAATGGAGCTATGACATCCTTGAGAACACCGATAAAATGAAAAATAAAAACAAAAGACAGAAGAAAAAAGAAAAAAGATTCCCCAATAAAATAATTGTGTTAATTTTGTAGTTCGCCTCCAACCAACTTTCAAGTACAAGATGAAGCATGCATCTCAAATATAACCATAAAGCAGCATGACTTCAGATAAACATTGCCTCAAAAACAAAAAGGAATGTATAATACCTAGGCAGTTAGCCTTAATATCCACTAATCTCTGGATCCAATCTATCAAATTTATGGAAAGCAAGCCATAAAAAATCTGCATGATTTTTTTTTTTTTTTGAGGAACATCTAACTGATAAGTTGGTCAAATCTCCAATCACTTCTTTCTTACTTCTACTCTAGATGTTTGCAGTATGAAACTTCAATGTCCAATGATTTAATTTCATGCTTGCATATAGAGAGAATCACCCTCAAGAAAACTAATGTCAGTGCATAAAACTCAATGCACAAAGAGGGAAATCAGAACGCAGGTTAGAAATTATGAAGTTCCATTTTGTTACAGTGACATGAATAACAGTTTATAGAATGTGATTTAACACTGAAGATAGGACTATTTTGATGAAAAATGATGGCTTTTAAGTTAGCAATTGTAAGAAACTTGCCAATGGAAATTCTATGAATCCTAATGAAGTTTAACATCACTATGATTACGAAGAGCATCTTCACATTATCAATAAAAACCATGTAACATTGGAGAGTTGCAATGTATAGAGCTTAATTATAGTGTTGATTTTATATTATGTTGCAAAGAATAATGTTGATAAGTGGATATCTCACTTCATTTCAATGTACTAAATGTTGAAAAATTGCCTAACAGTGCTTTATGATGGACACTGAATTATGAGTTTTAGGGTTCAGATATTAAGAAGGGTAGTTTACAGTTTGAAAATTGAATTACAGCTGAATAGAAAGAAAAATAAAAATTGTTGGCTGTTTGGGACCTGGTGACCAGTAAGCTGGGATGCTGGAGCGGGTAGCTTTTGGAAGCAACATAGAAAAAGGGAGGAAAGAAGAGACAAGCTATACAAGGCACACAGGACAATCAAAATACTCATAATTCAATTATTAAAAACCTATTTATAAAAATATTTTTCCATGTTCAGTGATACTTCTAAATAAGAAAGAGAAAAAAAACACTTTTAAGCTCTGAACTTTTTGCACTCTGCCTATTGAGCAACTGTTCTTCAATTATATGCTATTAAGCCCACAGACTTCCCGACTAACCCTATATTTGGAATGAAGGAAAATAAGAGAAGATGGAATATAAGAGAGGAAAATAAAGGAAGAAAATAACTTTACCTTGTTTGGATATGAAAATAAAATAAAGGGAGGAAATATTTTCTCCCCAAAATGGAGAGAAAGTGAGGAGAGAAAAAGAAAATTTGTAATAATAAAATAAAATTCAAATTTAAACTCAAGAGATAAAAGATTAAAATAATAATTTAAAATTTATACATTTTTTTTTTCCTCCCATGTATTTTTAGCTTTCCAAACAACAGAAAATAAAGTTACTTTCATTCCTTTCCGTTTTTATTTTCCTTTAATCCAAACAAACAAGAGAGAAAATAAAGAGAATAAAATTTTCATATTTTCCTCTCTTATTTTCTTTCCTCCGTCAATTTTGCTCCCAAACATAGGGTAAAGGACATTAAGAACTTATTTAATGGTAGAAATAGACCAAATGAGAAATAGCAGTAGTAAATCAAATACAAACAACCTTCCAAATAACAGTACTAAACCCTAAATTTCCTGAATAGAAAATCCTAAATTGAGTCACATAACAAAGTAATAAACCTAGATGGGAAAAATTTACAAGAAAGTCTAACGTTTCAAAATTAGGAGTTAACTTAAATCAAAACAATCCCGCAATTGGGTTTTTCCTTTACTACATCAATCATGATCTTTTTTTTTTTCAAGGCAACTCTGAAATGTCTTTTCATATACAATCACTAGAACAGGTCATGTGCTTTAACAGGTGATAAAGTAAGCCTAGTCTCTGTACAAAGCTATAAAGTTCAAAAAACATTCAAGAAAGGAAAAAATCATGCAGTTTTTGTAGTAAATCAATAAAATTACAATCTCATTCTTTATATCCATCTCTCTATCTATATAAGGTCATAATCGGTACTCTAATAATAATTGTACCATCCTTATTATTCTTTCATTTACCAAGCATTGAAGCAATAAATATGTAACTTGTAACACTGTTTATACTAGTTCAAACCCTCTAATATTGATCCAGAAAAAGATTCATAATCAGAAATCAGTTATGAAAAGAGAAAAATAAAATAAAATAAAATAAAAGAAGAATTGCCATGACTACACCATATATTTCAAGCATAATAAGCAGCACTCTGCGCCCCCACAACCACCACCGCCACCAAAGAAAAAAGGACTTTTGTCATTTATACCTAAAACCCAATTTGTGGGCACTCCATTGTTCCGCAATGTGCCTTAGAACTAGCATTATGGGCCATGTAATAGAAGCAACTTAGTACTATTAGAAAATCCCAAAAAACAAAAAAATCAAGAAATAACTTATTGTTTAAAATGATTCAAAGTTAATTAGCTATAACAGAAGCTTAATTAGCTAAAGATTATACAATAACTCTGCTGTTTATTTGGATCAAAAGATTTGAAATTTGATTTACTTACATTATAACTAGACTTCTCCACTTTATCTTGACTCAATCCAAGAACTTCCAATGCTTTCTTTCCACTATCAACACTAGTAACTGCATTTCAAAACCAATACATATTCATTTCCTAAACTCAAAAAAATCATAAACATATCAAAATGCAGCAAAAAAGGAAATAAAACCTTTAAACGATGCCGTTTTAAGTAGCTTCTCAACAATTTTCCGGTCAAGAAAGCAGTCATCAACAGCCAGAACATGAATAGGACAGTTACTAGAATCACAACCACTGCCCGGCTGCTGCTTCTTCTGCCGCTGCTGCTCCTCCTCCTCCTCCATGACTGGCTCAGCCAGTGAGAGCCCTAACAAGAGTAAAAAATGAAATTGGCAGAGAAAGTGGAAGTGGCACTAGCAAATGGGAGTTGTTTATATATTATAAAATAGGAGGAGGAGAAGAGCACTAGAGCAGAGTAGGAAAGTGTTCGAGAGTTAACAAAGTGGGAAGAGAAAGTGGATAGAGAAGTGTTCGAGGTTTAAAAGGGAAAAGTGGGGTCAAATAGATGAGGGTTTGCTGAGAGAAGAAAGAAGAGACTGGTGGGGGGGAAAAGTGAAACTTTCATTAGATTGCGCTGTCGGGAATCTTTCGCTCTGGACGGTCACTCACCTGATCTTGACATATTCCTGTCCCCATCTTCTTCCGACATTTTATTTTATTTTTATAAATTTTTATTAATATATTATATCTTTTTTTTTTAATTTTATTTTATTTTCAAAAACTTAGTACTATGTATCTTCACTTCAAAATTTATTAAATTTTTTTATCTTAAAATAAATATAATATAAATTATTCTAGACTTTAAGTATTTTTCCAGTTATATATATATATATATTTTAATCGATTCTACCAATTGAAAATTTAATTCTAATTCTATCTTCTGACACAATTATAAAAAATTATATTAATTCAAACACTGAAAAGTCAAAATAATTTTTAAATTTATTAAATAATATTGTTAATTTAATTTTTAGTTTTTGATTGAAATTAATTCAATTTTTTAATTTTATAAATTTAATTAACTGAGTTATTAATTTTATTATTAATAATTTATCAAATTTACAAAATTAGAAAATCTAATTAATTCATGTAGAAATTTAAGAATTAAACTAATGGTATAATAAAACAAATTTTAAGTTCAATCTCACTTTTATTTTTCAAATCAATATAAAAACATTATTAATATTATCACTATTTTCAATTTAGTTTTAAAATAGAATTATAATTAAATTTTTAAATTGAGAAAACATTGAAAAAAAAATAATATGATATAATTATAAAAATACGTAAAATTTATAATAAATTTATTTATTAAGCCTTAAAAATTTAATAAATAGAGGTATTAATTGAGTTTACTTCCACTGTATGTTTGGCAAAAGAAATTAGGAAGGAAATAAAATCATGAAGAAAAATAAGAAGGGAAAATATAAATGGAACAATTTTTTTTTTTTTCATGTTTGGATGTGAAAGAGAAAAATATATAAAAGGAAAGTTATTTTATAATTAGTAAAATTATATTTTTATTTATAATTAGTAAAATTATATTTTTATCCTTTTCTTTTTTTTTCAATGAAATTTTTTATAAGATTAAAATTGTAATTTTAAATATTTTCCTTCCATTTTCTTTTGAATAGAGAGAAAATAATTTATAGTTCCCATAAGTTATTTTCCATCTAAAATTTTCTTTATCCACTTTTTCAATCTTTCCAAAAACAAGGAAAAACAGTTTAAAAAAAAAATAACACAAGGAAAAAAGGAAAATTGTTTTATTTTATCTTTTTATTTTCCTCTTCCTCTCTTATTTTCCATTGCTTAATTTCTATAATCTTAAATAATGACTTTTACCCTCAGATTGGATAATAAAAAAGATAAAGGAAAAAAAAAAAAGAAGAGAAGAAATTTTTTAAAATGCTATTATTTTCTTCTCTATTATTTGGAATTGGATAAAAGGGAAGGCAAATGAATTTAGTTTTCCTCATCCATTTCTTTCTTATTTTCTCTCCAAATTGATTTTTTTTTTTT
>CATKHJ011104935.1:0-11268 GCA_949750685.1 Vernicia montana
ATTAGCTAGACCTTACGGCTAGGGTATTCAAAATCCATCCTAGCAAGGATCACTTCATTGTGCATAAAGTCCAGTGTTTTCCACACTGGAAAAAGGGGATCTCTGCATTAAGGACAATAGCACTGTACCATTTTTGGTACTGCAAAGAATGTTCAATTAACACTAAGAAATGTTTTATTCACTAATAGATAGGAAAATATAGATAGGAAAAATCAATGGAGCACTACAACACTAGAATTCTGTTGGAATTCGGGCAATGTACAATATCATTGTCAAAGGAAATATGATATGGTTTTTAATGCAATTTCAAGTAAAGATTTAGGTATGAATAACAATATGAACAATTCAATCAAATAAATAAATGGCAATTCCATGTACATAAAAGTGTAGAATAACTCACTTATTTGCACTTGTCTTCACTAACTTTCCTTCAATTACTCTAGTTGAGGATTTTCTTCCTCTTCAGGATTCTCTACATATAATACATGTACTCAATAAGTTTAATTTACATAAACAAGTTCATTAAAACATTAAAGTTTAAAACTTATTTATAGGATCCTATCATGATCCAGCCCTACTGTTTTTCCTATTTCTTTATTTACACTACTCCAAATGGAACAATTATTTTTTTATATGAAACTATATTTATAAGGGTACATTTCATTAGTTTGATCTCAACTTGTTTCTGCCTCCAAGGTCGTCCAAATTAAAGGTTAATATCAGAAATTTTGTCAGTCTAAATATCCTGTCACAGCTTAGTAATTTTCATATATCTCCCAATATACTTAGATTTTTACTCTAAAATTTTTATATCATATAAAGGACATATCAAGGTACATTTATTATTTTTTTAGGAATCTTCAAATTCCCATTATAAAATACTCGAAACTGACCTCAAACTTTCTTGAATCTCTGGGTAAGTCTGCAAGAAGCAGTTTCTTTCTCATTTCCATATCTCCAAAAATAATAAGAATTAGCTTAAACTTCCTTCTGATGAAATAAACTAAAGATATAAAATTACAATTTTTATGTTTTGACTTTATTCAAATTCGTACTCTAAAGTATTCAATTTTCCCTCTCAAGTTCCAGTATTTTTTAAATCCTAAATCTGTCTCCTCTTGCTTCTTGCTTCCTTCATCTAATTCTTTCATTTCTTACTCCATTCCACCAAAACTACCTCAATTAGGTCTTTTTCACTTGTCAATTCATCTTTTATTAACTTTAAAATTTCTTTTCTCTATCCCCCAATTCATTCATTATAACCACATCATCAATAATCACAATATCACAATTAATCATCATCAAACAATACACACATATATATAGATGAGAAGAATTGAATTAATTCATATTCTTACCTTAAAAATAATTTCCTTCTTCTTCTTCTTCTTCTTTCTCTTGCTCTCTCTTTCTTTTCTCTCTTCCTTTCCTTTACAAGAAAGTTGCTAGAATGAGAAGATGAGACTTATCTTCTCATCTTACCTATCTATATATATATTTTTCTTTTTTGATATTTTTTTCTTGTTTGCAATTTTGGACAATTATCCTCCATTGATCTTCATCATGATGGCCAGCCATTGACACCTATTTTTTACATTTTATTTTATTTTTTTTCTTTTTTACTTAGTCAAATATAATAATTACCTTTTAAAGAAAAATTACACTTTTGCCCTTTTTTTTCCTACAATTTTACTATTCTTTCTAGTCTTTGTCTAAAATTATTTTTAATCTAATTTTTAGGGTTATAGTATCCTAATCAACATTTCTCCCATCAAATTCTCTCAATCAAGATTTAATTAAAAATCTCCGAGTCGGAATCCATCGGTTTTGCGCTTTGCGTATCGATTTCATTTAGGTATTTTCTATGCCCATCTCTAATTCAATTTTTACATTCCATTACTTCTAATGTCCTCATATTTATATAAATTATCCAAACAAAATTTAGAAATCCTTTCCGAGATCAGAATTTGCCGATCTTGAACTTAACACCTCAATTTTTCAAACCCGTATCATTTTTAGGGTTTCAATTTCTAACTTTCTATTTTCCTTCTAACACTCTTCATTTCACTTGTTTTCATGTCAAATATAGCTCCTCTGATGCTTTTCCTAATATCCCCTACCTTATTTCATACAGTTAGAGGCTCGATTTCCATACCGATATCCGTTCAGTTTTCTGATTTCCACAACTATCATCTATACTCCCTCGCTCCTACTCCGATCACTTCCCTTTAACCTCAATACTCAAAGTGAACACAGGGTCGGGGTGTTACACTATGCTACCTCCAATATATGCAGAACTTGAGACACAACCCCTTAACCCTAAACTACCTCCCCCAAACACCAAATCAATTTTTGCGTTCATCTAAAATCCGACCAAGTTCATTAGCTGCCTTTCAGTATTCTTCATTCTTACCAGAGTTTGGACGACTGAAGACACAAATGGTTTTGAATCTGTGTGTTAAGGGTTCTGCCATTTCTTTTCACTATCTCTCCTAAAAGTTGTATGTATACTAATAATAGTGAATGTGTATATAAGGAAAAGATAGAGAAGTAAAAGAATAGTTCAATGGAGTAAATAACAGTCCAATGGGGTAAAGATGGCTGTTGACAGAAAAATAATAAATGTTAGGTGTACAAATGTCAAATAGAAAACATGGAAAAAAAAGCTATAGAAAGTAGAAAAATCTAAAAAAAAAAATCAAAAGTTAGAGATTTGTGCAGAAAATTCAAAAAGTAACTATGGGATGCGAAAAAATAATACAACGAAAAGTCAAAAGTTGATCACTGATAAAAGACAAAATATACCGAATTGGGTTATGAAGTAAGATGGGCTCAGCCCAATACAATATGCTTAAAAGCCCAAAAGTGGTAAAGTTCACGCCATCATGAAACGGAGTTCGTTTCCAAATAGAAGGCTGACAACATGCCAATAGCCATTCTAATCCAAACTGGTCAAGATAATCCATACTCAACTCATGTAAGGACTTGTATCTTATAAATATCTCAAGAAATCAACCTTCACGTGTACATATACTTATACACAGGCAATACAATATATTGTCCTTAATCTTCTAAATTGAGTCAACCATCTAACTTGACCATTGGAGTGGCTTTGCTAGGCACTCTGCCTAGCCCACTTGACTCTTGTTTCTTCTTATAAGTTACACCAGTTTTACATTCAAACTCAAGCAAGATTGAACGATTCCACCTAGGTCGAAATTAGCTTCATCAAATTGGCATCGTCTGTGGAAAACGATTAATAAAAATCTTTCCTAATATTCTCAAGTTGTGACCTATAGAAGAATTCAATCCAAAAGTATGACTCAATCAGAAGATAATAATAATTGGGAGAATCCTCCTAGAGATCCCAAAAGTTCCCAAATCCACCTAGAGATGGAAAATCATGCCGAGACTCATGTCACCCCGCTTGGACGAACTTCAAATACTAATGTGGCATCCACCCTACAACAATTGGGAGCTATAGTCCCAGTCCAAAGTGGGAACCAGTCTATCTTACTAACTCCTAAAGTTGTGTCCGCTTTACAATTGCTGCTTAGCACTTTGCAAACTCCGCAAGCTACTCCAGCAATCAATACTCAGGCGAATACCGAAGTAGTATCAAGAGTAGATCTTACTCGAAGACTTGACTTTGAAGAAATACCACTTGAATTACGAAATCAAGTTCGTGTAGCTGAAAGGAGTAGAGAAAGAGTAAGATTAGAAGAAAGAGTAAGATTAGAAATAGTCAGACTTGGGGATAATGCTGAAAAAGAGAATCCCAACCAAAGGCGAAGTGATCAGACAGCCAGCAGAAACTGAAGTAGGGAAGGCCATCATCGGCGTTCAAACAGAGCTGATCCAGATAGCTAAAATAATAGAGCCAAGTAAGGGAGACGATCCAAGAAAAGGGCTAGAAAAGATGGAGAATCTCTCTCTAAGTCTTCCAGTCAAGAAGCAATTAGCCAGAAGAGGGATGAAGAGATAAAAGATACCCTTAAAAAGTTTTTAGAAGAGATTGTTGAGGATAAAAATAAAAATCCCATAGACAAAAATCTCAAATTAGCTATAAAATCTCCTTTCACTATATCCATACAAGAATACAGGCAGCAAATTTAAACCCCCAAACCTGAAAAAATATGGTGGTGAAACTTATCCAAGAGCCCATGTTATGGATTACAAACATGCGGTAGAGTTGCAGACTGGAAGTGATGAGGTGCTGTGCAGAGCTTTCAGAGGGTCTCTAGAAGGAGCAGCCATTAGATGGTTCGATGGCGTAGAAGAAAAAAATATTACTAATTTTTGGTCAGCTTGCTACTCATTTCATGCAAAGATTTGCAGCAAGTATACCAATAGAAAAGCAAACACAATGCCTTGAGGCCATAACATAGAAAGAATGAGAGACCCTGAGGGACTATGTAGCTCGTTTCAATAGAGAAGCCCTGAAAGTTACACAGCTCGATCAGCCCAGGGCAGTAGAGGCCCTGCAAAATGGAACTTTGCATATTGATTACTTCAAAGCCCTATGCAGACATGCACCTCGCACTTTGGAGGAAGCCATGGCTATTGCCCAAAATATATAAGGCAAGATGATGCCTATTCCTTCAACCAATTTGCCAAGAAAAGAAGGGCCAATGAAGATTCCAAAGTGGAGAACAGAACCAAAAACTAAAAGAGTCTAACAGGAAAAATCAGGGAGGAAGAAGAAGTGAGAAAGGTAGACCACCTCACACCTTAGACTTAACTAAGTTGACTCCACTTAGTGCGAGCCCAGCAGAAGTCTTTGCAACTTTTAAAGATCAAGATATCTAGGCTCGTCCTCAACCAATATTTACTCCATCAAATAGACGGAGTAAAAATAAATTATGCTTATTCCACAATGCCCATGGTCACAATACCAACGATTGCAGACATTTACTGGAGGAAATCGAGAGATTAATCAACCAGGGATACTTGAAGAATTTTGTGAAAAATGGCAGTGGAAATCAAGGCGAAGTAAATAATGATAAAGGGAAGCGAACAGCCAATGACGGGTCAGCAGGAGTGATTAATTGCTTAACCGGTAGACCAGATGAAGTAGCAATAAGCAGAAATAAGTGTAAAGCTTCCCAAAGAAAGAGTGAGGAGCCTGAGTTTGTCTTTTGGAATGGAAGTTCAATACCGACCCGAAGAGGAGATGGAAGCCAAATAAGACATCCTCACTTAAACCCATTAATCATTTAAATAGTGGTAGCCAATTTCTTGGTAAAAAGGGTGCTGGTAGATAATGGCAGTTCGGTGAACTTACTCACAGCCGAAGCATATGCCAAAATGGGGCTCAGAGAAAGCAACCTAGAAGATATCGAAAACCGAGTTCGCACTCTTGATGGAACAGAAATACCATCGGTTGGGATCGCAAGGTTGTCTGTTACAGTAGGTTCTACCCCAGACTGTGTAACAATGATGACAAATTTTGTGGTGGTAAGACTACCACTAAGCTATAACATAGTGTTCGGAAGGCCTCTCCTCTATGATTTTGATGCCTCAACCAATGTCAGGCAACTCAAAATGACCATCCCCAAGCTAGATGGGGGAGAAATATGTGTTTATGGGACACAAGACCGAGGAGAGCCAGAAAGAAAGAAACAGAAAAAGGCATCCACCTCGCATTCGTCAAAAGAGGTCGCTTTGGTCGAACCAATATACAGAATTCCAGAATAGTGGACTAAACCAGTAGAAAAGCTGGAGAAAATACCAATAGAATGAGAGAGATCGAAGAAATGCCTATTAATTAACTCCTCCCTAAAGAGTGAACAAAAGCATCAAGCTCACCAATTTTTGTCAGATCGTCCATCCAGCTTTGTATGGTCCTCAGAGGAGATAAAAGGGGTAGATCCAAACATCATCACTCATCATCTCCATGTCGATCCCTCATATAGACCGATAAAATAGAAGAAAATATGCTTTGGTCTAGAAAGACAAGCTGTGATAGATGAAGAAATTGACAAATTAATGAAAGCAAGATTCATTAGAGAAGCATAATATCCAGACTGGCTCACTAATGTGGTACTGGTAAAAAAGTCAAATGGTACCTAAAGAATGTGTGTAGATTTCACAGATCTGAATAAAGCCTATCCAAAAGATTCCTACCCCTTACCTATGATTAACAAATTGGAGGATTCAACAGCCGGATATTGATACCTATCTTCATTAGATGCAAAGCAGGGTACCATCAAATCAGGATGTGTCCGGCTGACGAAGAGAAGACTTCGTTCATAACTAAAAAAGGGAATTATTATTATGTTTCCATGCCTTTTAGTTTAAAGAATGCAGGAGCAACTTATTAAAGACTAGTAAATAAAATGTTCAAAGACTAGTTGGAGAAAAACTTAGAGGCATATGTAGATGACATGATAGTCAAAAGCAGAAGCTTCAAAGAGTACCTGAAGGACCTAGACAAGGTAGTCGGGGTTATGAATAAGTATGGCATGAAGTTGAATCCAGAGAAATGCGCTTTCTTCATACAGGGAGGCAAATTTTTAGGGTATATGGTGAGTGAAAAGGGAATCAAACCAAACCCAGATAAGGTAAAAGCAATATTAGATATGGCGGCACCTCGAAATATAAAAGAGGTATAGAAGTTAACTGAAAGAATCATTGCCTTATCAAAGACTAGTAAATAAAATGTTCAAAGACTAGTTGGCGAAAAACTTAGAGGCATATGTAGATGACATGATAGTCAAAAGCAGAAGCTTCGAAGAGCACCTGAAGGACCTAGACAAGGTAGTCGGGGTTATGAATAAGTATGGCATGAAGTTGAATCTAGAGAAATGCGCTTTCTTCATACAGGGAGGCAAATTTCTAGGGTATATAACCAAGATAAGGTAAAAGCAATATTAGATATGGAGGCACCTCGCAATATAAAGGAGGTATAAAAGTTAACTGAAAGAATCATTGCCTTATCAAAGACTAGTAAATAAACTGTTCAAAGACTAGTTGGGGAAAAACTTAGAGGCATATGTAGATGACATGATAGTCAAAAGCAGAAGCTTCGAAGAGCACTTGAAGGACCTAAACAAGGTAGTCGGGGTTATGAATAAGTATGGAATGAAGTTGGATCCAGAGAAATGTGCTTTGTTCATACAGGGAGGCAAATTTCTAGGGTATATGGTGAGTGAAAAGGGAATCGAACCAAACCCAGATAAGGTAAAAGCAATATTAGATATGGCTGCACCTCGCAATATAAAGGAGGTATAGAAGTTAACTGAAAAAATCATTGCCTTATCAAAGACTAGTAAATAAAATGTTCAAAGACTAGTTAGGGAAAAACTTAGAGGCATATGTAGATGACATGATAGTCAAAAGCAGAAGCTTCGAAGAGCACCTGAAGGACTTAGACAAGGTAGTCGGGGTTATGAATAAGTATGGCATGAAGTTGAATCCAGAGAAATGCGTTTTCTTTATACAGGGAGGCAAATTTCTAGGGTATATGGTGAGTGAAAAGGGAATCGAACCAAACCCAAATAAGGTAAAAGCAATATTAGATATGGCAGCACCTCGCAATATAAAGGAGGTATAGAAGTTAACTGAAAGAATCATTGCCTTATCAAAGACTAGTAAATAAAATGTTCAAAGACTAGTTGGGGAAAAACTTAGAGGCATATGTAGATGACATGATAGTCAAAAGCAAAAGCTTCGAAGAGCACCTGAAGGACCTAGACAAGGTAGTCGGGGTTATGAATAAGTATGGCATGAAGTTGAATCTAGAGAAATGCACTTTCTTCATACAGGGAGGCAAATTTCTAAGGTATATGATGAGTGAAAAGGGAATCGAACCAAACCCAAATAAGGTAAAAGCAATATTAGATATGGTAGCACCTCGCAATATAAAGGAGGTATAGAAGTTAACTGAAAGAATCATTACCTTATCAAAGACTAGTAAATAAAATGTTCAAAGACTAGTTGGGGAAAAACTTAGAGGCATATGTAGATGACATAATAGTCAAAAGCAGAAGCTTCGAAGAGCACCTGAAAGACCTAGACAAGGTAGTTGGGGTTATGAATAAGTATGGCATGAAGTTGAATCCAGAGAAATGCGCTTTCTTCATACAGGGAGGCAAATTTTTAGGGTATATGGTAAGTGAAAAGGGAATGGAACCAAACTCAGATAAGGTAAAAGCAATATTAGATATGGCGGCACCTCGCAATATAAAGGAGGTATAGAAGTTAACTGAAAGAATCATTGCCTTAAGTCGGTTCCTGTCTAGGTCAATTGAAAAATACCTTCCATTCTTTAAGAAATTGCGAAAGACAGCCACCTTCGAGTGGACCGAAGACTGCCAACATGCTTTTCAATAGTTGAAAATATTTCTCAGCTCAGAACAAGTGCTAAACCGACCTCTTCCAAGAGAAGAAGTACTTACCTATTTATCCGCCTCGGAGCAAGCTATAAGCTCGGTTTTGGTCAGAGAAGAGGGATCTATACAGAGGCCAATATACTACTTCAGCAAAGTTTTACATGGGGCCAAATTGAACTACTCGCCCATAGAAAAAATAACATATGCCTTGGTGTTATTAACCAAAAAATTTAAAATTTATTTGCAAGCACACCAAGGCATAGTGATAACAGACCAACCCCTACAAAAGACACTACATAAGCTAAAGACTTCAGGGTGAATGTTGTGTTGGTCGGTGGAATTAGGTCAGCATGGGTTACAACACCGAGTAAGATCAGCCATTAAAGCACAAGCACTTGCAGATTTTATATCTGAATATTCCTTGACACCGAAGTCTTAGAAATCGAGGCGGAGGCAGATACAGGAAAGCCAAACCCAAAAGAACAGAAATGTGAAGATGAACTAAGTTGGAAGCTATTTGTTGATGGGGCTAGCAGTAAAGAAGGAAGTGGCATCGAGATAGTCCTGAAAAATGAACAAGGATTCATAGTAGAATATGCTTTGAAACTTGGATTCAAGGCAACCAATAATATCGCAGAATATGAGGCAATAATCTAAGGGCTAATGTTCGCAGACTACCTTCGTCTGACATCTTTCAAAGTTTACAGTGATTCTCAGCTCGTCATCGGACAGATAGAGAAGGAGTTCGAAGCCAAGGAACCCACCATGATCAAATATCTACAAAAAACCAGAGAGATAATCTAGAAGATGATTGACAGGGGGGTCAGGCTGCAGTTTTACAAAATCCCAAAAAATAAAAATAATAAGGAAGATGGCCTCTCTAAACTCGCAGCAATACACATAATCAAACTACCACAAAATATATTTATAGGGACTTTGGGGCATCAAAGCATTCAAGAAGGTGAAGAGGTAATGGAGTTAAATGAGGAACCAACATGGTCGGACCTAATTAAAACCTACCTAGAGAAAGGAGAACTACCACAAGACCCTAAAGAAGCCAAAAAAGTAAAACACCGAAGTGTTCACTTCTCTCTTCATAATGATATACTCTACAAGCAAGCATATTCTCTCCCCTGGCTGAGGTGCCTAAAACCAAGTGAGGTAGAATATGTCTTAAGAGAAATACATGAAGGATGATGTGGAATGCACATCGGTAGAAAAATGCTAGCCGCAAAAGCAGTTCGACAAGGGTACTTCTGGCCCAGAATGAAGGAAGAAGCTATTACCTTCATCAAAAAATGCCCCTCCTGCTAGAAATTTGAGCGAGGAAGACATATCCCTGCAGTGAAACAGATGCCTATAACCACCCTACGGCCTTTTGCAAATTGGGGTATAGATATAGTGGGACCTTTCCCAACAACCTCGGGACAAAAAAAATTTCTTCTTATAGCAGTTGAATATTTAACAAATGGGTAGAAGCAGAACCGCTCGTAACAATAACAGCTGACAAAGTGATTAACTTCCTATGGAAAAGCATTGTATGTAGATTCGGAGTACCATGTCAGCTCGTTAGCGACAATGGAATGCAGTTTGACAATGCTAAAATAAGGACATTTTGTTTAAGACTTAATATAAAATAACATTTCTCCTCAGTAGCTCATCCCCAGTCAAATGGACAAACCGAAGTGACCAATCGAACAATCCTCTAAGGATTAAAAAGAAGGCTAGATTAGTATGGTAGAAGTTGGGTAGATGAGCTTCACCATGTTTTATGGGCATACCGAACTACCTCAAGACAGCCCACAGGAGAAACTCCTTTTAGTCTAACATATGGAAGCAAGGCTGTTATTCCATTCGACCTCTGTCTACCCAGTGGAAGGATCCATTTCACAAATTGTGAAGACAATAATGAAGCAAAAAGACTATACCTAGATCTTTTAGAAGAACTGTGAGAAAAAGGCTAGTATCAAAATGGCTGCATACAAACAGCGAGCCGCAAGCTACTTTAATCAGAGAGTGAAGACTAGAGGATTCAAAGAAGGAAAGCTGGTGATTTGGAATCTAGAAGCTACAGGCAAAAGAGAAGGAACGGGCAAGCTAACACCTAATTGGGAATGACCCTTCAAAGTTAGAAAAGTGGTAGGACCAACTACTTATAAACTTATAACAATGCAAGATGTCGAAATTCCACATACTTGGAATATTCAACATTTCAAGAAGTTCTATCAATAAAATTATTTCTTCCTTGGAAATTCAAAAAGCATTAAGTGCTAAAAACTGAGGATAAAAGCACCTAAAATCAACTCTCTGGTGAGAGAGTGAAAGACCTAGAAAAGGCTAGGCGAAAGACCACGAGGCAAAAAGACTTAGGAAAGGCTAGGCGAAAGACCGCGAGGTAAAAAGACCTAGGAAAGGCTAGACAAAAGTCCACGAGGTAACTCTCTGTTGAGAGAGTGAAAGACGTGGGAAAGGCTAGGCAAAAGACCATGAGGCAAAAAGACCTAGGAAAGGCTAAGAGAAAGACCGCAATGCAAAAAGACCTAGGAAAAGCTAGGCGAAAGTCCGTAAGGCAGCTCTCTGTTGAGAAAGCGAAAAACCTAGGAAAGGCTAAGCGAAAGACCGCGAGGCAAAAAGACCTAGGAAAGGCTAGGCAAAAGTCCGCGAGGCAGCTCTCTGTTGAGAGAGTGAAAGACCTAGGAAAAGCTAGGCAAAAGATCGCAAGGCAAAAAGACCTAGGAAAGGCTAGGCAAAAGACTGTGAGGCAAAAAGACCTAGGAAAGGCTAGGCGAAAGTCAGCGAGGCACCTCTCTATTGAGAGAGTGAAAGACCTAGGAAAGGCTAGGCGAAAGACCACGAGGCAAAAAGACTTAGGAAAGGCTAGGTAAAAGTCCGTGAGGAAGCTCTCTGTTAAGAGAGTGAAAGACCTAAGAAAGGC
>CATKHJ011104984.1:0-15482 GCA_949750685.1 Vernicia montana
TATATATATATATTAATAAGTAAATATATATAAGTAATGTATAAAAAAATTAATAAAATATATAAATAATAATAATAATCAAAATATCACAAATTATATATATATTGTGAGTTTAAACATAAATAAAGTCTAATTTTAAAATTTTTATATATTAGATTCTACTATTTAAAAGTATCAAAAATTGAATTAAAATAAAATAAAATAAAAAAAATTCAAATGGGGAAAGGAAATTCTCGTGGGAATGGGGACCTTTCAAGGACGGGAATGAGGACTAAATTGTCCCCATTTATAAGGCGGGAATAGGAGGAGATTCCCCGCTAAAGTGGGGATGGGGATGGGGATGGGGATGGTACTCTCGCCACCACCCCGTCCCGCCCTGCCCTGCCCTGCCCCACCTCATTGCCATCCCTACTTAAATCAAAAGAGGGAGAAAAGCTTTTCATATTTGGATCATTACATAAATAAACTAATTTATGATTAAAAGTATTGGATTTTACTGTAAATTAAAGAAATAAATTTGAAAAGAGAAATTAGTTTTACGGTCACTGTAATAGGTTTACGAATTAAACTTTCAACTTTTGATTAGATGCATAAAGGAATTTGTAACTAGATATGTGTAAAAAATATAGTTTAATTTAAAGAAGGATTGGAGTTTAAATTAGAATAAGTATATATATATATATATATATATATATATATTCGGTTGCCTAAAGTAGTGAGACTTTAATTTCCTTAAATTACTTTAGACCAAGATATGAATTTAAATAGATATGAGTATGATAGGTTATGATTAAATTTGAAAATTTATAAAAAATAATAATAACTAGGATTTTCTATGTAAATAAGTTCGGCTAGCAAAGGGATCTCATATGAAGTTTTGTTTAATAATTTATATAAGATGAATTGAAGTTGTGTTCTAATATATAAATGACAAAAATTGAGAAATTGAAGAAATTTGATTCCTTAATTTTAATTAGTGTATAATGAAGTTAATTGAAAGAATTAATGATTAATTTGGGTTAAAGAACCTTTGATAAACTTGAAATAGTAACAATCCATGACTCTAAGTTTTAGAGTTTCAAGAGAGATATAAACTTTGGTTCCAATTTTGCATCTTTAGAGACAAAATTTGAGAGTATGTCAAACATCAAAGTTGTAAATATATATATTTAATATAAACCTGTAAAAGGGTTTGAAGGAATTTTAATGGTTTTGCCAGATTATACTTGGATGAAGAGATAATCCCCTAGATACATACTGACTCAGAAAACAGACTCAGATTAACAATATGAAATTGATAGAATTAATTGAATACCTTGAAGGCATAATTGGGCTTAAGTTTGAACATAAGAAATGTTCCAATGGATGTTAAGAATCTACCTATAAAATAGTTTTACAATTGGTCAAGTATTTTGTGAGTAAATAATTTGCTATGGTGATGTGTGCATTTTATTGCATTACCATGTTCGTTACAAATTTCTTTGGATACTAAAATTTTATATCTATGTTGTTAATATTACCGAATCTTTCAATTTTTGTAAACCCTAGCTAATCATATGATGATTGATTGATTTGACTCCAAATTCATTGTTATATGTGATGTTAAGATTTTTTCTTAATAATGCTTATTCAATGGTCAACCTAAATGAATTATGCTATTTAAATCCAATTATATATGTCATATTGCTACTTAAACAATGTCAAATGAAATATACCATATGTGATAAACGAAACTCCAATTGCAAGTAGAAATTCCCAACTAATGTGGGCATTACATCAGATTATGTGCACAGAGAAAAACCTGCGGATGAGGTATGCATCTGAACCTCAACTAGGAGGGGTGGTGCTAACCGTAAGACTTGATTAATCTTACGCTCTATACGTGATATATGGGGAGCATGCGTAACCTAGCCTCTGCTCTTAATTTATATGTGCTATGTGAGGAGCATGCATAACCTAGTCTATGCTCCTAATTTATATGTGTGATTACGTGATATATGGGGAGCATGCGTAATCTAGCATCTGCTCCAATTTTCTGTATGTGGGAATAAGTAAGGCTCAAGCCGCTATTCCATTCTTATATGTGAATATGTGGGAAGCACTCTGCTTCTAAATTATTGATTTATGCTAAAAAGACATATGAGATTAATAAATGCCAGTTCATAATGAGATTATTTGATATCGATACCTTTTATTGCTTGATTCCTGCTAAAATATATGAAACCTATAAAATGTTATTCCATAATGAGATTCTCAAATGCTATTTCACAATAAAATTATTTGATACTAATACCATTACTTATTCATTTTTGCCTATATATAATGTTAGTAGATTATTTGCTCACTAAGATTATTTCTCACTCCGTGGTTAATATTTTTCAGGTGCTTAGAATATAAGCGAGATAATTCTCAAGTTTCTTCTTCGCTTGGGAAGTACTAAGCTAAAGAAGTCATACTATATTATTTTAATTTAAAATATTTATGTAATTTGAAGTTGATCTTAGAGCTCCATGGTCAATTTGGGTATGGAATGTTTAAAATTTTGAAATATAATTTGTATCTAATGTTTATAATTGATGTTCATGAATAGTACTAACTTATATCTAATATGTTCATAATTAATGTTAAATAAACTGAATGATAGATGTATATGATAAGCTATAAGTTAAGAAGTGTATGAGAATGTTAAATTGAAGATGAGGGTATAAGATGTTTGAATTGAAGTGTTAGTTTAATGCAGGTTACGTATTTTAGGAAAGTGTTTGTTGTAATAGGCACTCTGTCGAATTTTTATTGGATTGATATTAGTATGTGTGTTATACGGGTCTTCGGTGCCTAGTCAGTTATCCATACTCTAGGACGGTAGCAACTCGTCATTTGGGTCGTGACAACTAGCCTGCAGGCCCAAGACACTACCAAAAGGCCCACGAGCGCCTCTTTCTCAAATGATTGCCTTAGCAGCAAGTATCTTACCTAAAGCCAACTCATCTCGGTAGTACCTTGCCTCATTGCCAGACGATTTCAGTCCTCACACAGAGAGTTCACTCCGGCACCTCCTTCAATCATATCCCATATGCATGGATAGGCAATCCTTGACACCTCCAGAAAACGGGATTCGAGTTGAATCGACACAATTTTAGGGCTGACAGTCAAACCTACAGAAGCATTATTCTACTGTTTATCAACAATATGACGTGACATAGATCCTTAAATCAGAAGTGATCATGTAGCCCACTCACTATAATCTCCATGCGGGAACTCAACTTAAATGTACCTCTACCCATCCTTCCAAAAGGGGAGGTAAATAATGCAAAATACAATTCTCACTCAAATACCTCTAAGCTTTTACTTCAAAAATGTAGTCATTGACTTAAATATCGAAAGGTTTGCGTTAGGCTGAAGGCTTGACGCTCTAATATTTTTTTCCTTTCTCTTCTCTTGCTGGCCTATGGCTAAAAGACAGAGCAACCCACATCCAGTCACTCAAATCCAACACCTCCAACATAATCTCCATAGTGGGTGGACTCACATCCAATACTCCCCAGAGAAAAACTCCATCAATAACTATAAATTTTCTATAAATTTTAATTAAAATAATTTAAAAAGATCAACTCTTTATAGAATGATCAGTTGATCACCAGTCACCACTAACTCGGTGGTCCTCTCCTAAGCCAATTCATGTTGGCTTTTGATCATACTTTACTCTGTTTGGAATTTTCTTTTTTTTTTTTTCTTTTTCCAATTCTTAATTTTAGAACTCGTAATTTCGCACAACTTTAACATTATTGAGTGAAAACACTCATTAGTATTCTTAATATGATTCAAACATGAGTTACGCATTAACCCAAAGTCGATTCTTTTGACCAATGATGATGTCAAAAATGTTGGGAAGTATCAAGGCATGGAAACTTGCTGGAGCAGGTTACATGATCTGTTACCTTCTTCTTTTTTCCCCCCTTATTTCTCATTTTTTTTATTTTTTCTCGGTTTTATCTTTAAGATCTATTTCAGAAAAAGACACATGACGTAACCCATTTTTTATTTTTATTTCTCTTTCTTTTTTGGATTATTTGTGATTTGTGTTAAAAAAATGATTAAGATCGTGTATGAGTAAGTGGAATTGGAACATAACTTTAGCATTATATAGAATCTTTCATAAGAATAATTTTACATTAAAAAAAATGGATAATTAAAAAACATTAGATGTAAATTTCATGGAATATTAAGGAAATGATTTTGAAAATGTATACAGATTATGATTACAATATTGGAAGAGTTATAAAATTTCTTAAATATTTTTGTTACCAAAATTTTGATTGTGAATTTTATATTAAAGCTGATGGGCTACACATTTGACATACAGGATTATTAAATCTTAGAGATATAAAAGTACAAAAGAAGGTTTTAGATTACATTTTAAAGACAATGGACTATACTTTGAATAACTATAGTTGTAAAAACTTTAATTATAGTATTGTCATAATCAAATGATTTAGGCTTTTGTTAACACAATTTTCACAAATGGATTCATGGATTAAAAATAACTTTGGAGTGGTAAGGAGCTTCTTCTCCTTAATAAGAGGTCATGAGTTCGAGTACTGAGTATAGAGCAATTACCATTGAAAGAATTTTACTTTCTAAAAAGAATCCTCTCTTAAATGAATTCGGATTAGTTGGCATCACGTCTTTTGGAATATAAATAGATTTGTTATGATTGTATATATCATATAAAGTTTCTTGTATCGAGATTATATAAATGTTTTTATTACATTAATAAATGTTAGAATATATAATTTCATTTCACCTCCAAACTGTTATCGAAAAGTTTTGTGGCAACTTGAGTTTTTATAAAAACCTATTGAACACTTCAATTTCTAATTTTATATATATTAAACATTTTTTAAAAATAAATTGAATGTAAAATAGACGAATGTTAACATAGAATAAAATAATAATATATAAATTATTTTTTCTCTCTCGTCCAATGCGATTGAGTGATAAAAAAAATTAGGGTTTCGATTTTTTTCATCATAAATGACAATGTCGTTTTTATATAATATTAATTGTTTATCATTTACTTGTCTTATAATTGTATTTTTTTATACACACATTATTCATATCAATAAGTGGTGTTTAATAAGTACAAAAATAAAAGTTAAAAGTGTTTAATAAGTATAAAATAAAAGTTGGAATTGTTAAATAGGACATTTTAAAAGTTTCGAGTGCCACAATATTTACTTTTTTGAGAAAGTATAAAGGTGAACATATGTATTCCACCTTAATATATCTCTTTCACTTAAAGAGTCGATATCACCGTACAAAAGATCTCATATATGTGAATAATCTATGTACATACAAAAGATCTCATATATGTGAACAATCTATGTACATTTCATGGAAAAGAGGTTCACATTAATATGATCCAGGCAAGAATTTTTCTAAATAACAAATTTAGAAATAAAAGAAAAGAAATTCAACAATAATAAGGCTAAAAATTTAACATGACTACTATGGGAACAAGCTCAATTGCAGTGACCATAACATTTTTAAGGGGTTCAAATTAAATAAAAAGTTCATGTGTAGCACAAACTTCTAGTTTTATCAACATACACATAAATTTAAGTTATCGCTACATTAAATAAAACTGGTTTCATACTCAGATAAGGCTATCATACAAACAAATAGATATAGCAGAAAAGATAGTACATGGTAAAAGAGAGCATACTTTGGTCCTTTCCAAGAGGCTAAAATCACAGATAGAAGGGAGCTTGAGATCAAAAGCACCGTGATTAGCCTGAGCTACCTCTGCAAGCATCGTGTTTGGGATTTTCTGCGATGATAGGATGGAAATTTTTACGCAATGCATTGTAGACAAGAAAATTTGGAGATAAGAAGATTCTGCTTCTGTAGTAAAATTGCAGAGTCCAAAAGCAACTCTGGAAAACTTAATCTTGCAAAAGATCAAGACAATACCTTTAGTAGGCACTGCAACTGTGTCATCAACCTTCTGAGGATCATCCTTGCCAGTTTCAACAGACGAGATTGGAACATACTCCAGTGCAACTTTAGCTGTTTGTGGAAGACTCTCACCAGCTACAGGAGAAAGATTTAAGTCATTAATTTCATGAGATACATTACTGCGCTTTGAGTCATCAACCTCAGTTGCTGCAAGGGAGGACTCTGCTTCTGCAGCTTCACCAGCTGCTTGATAAGTCTCTGATCGTTCACCTTCAGCCGCAGAATGAGATGGTTGTAAATGATCAACCTCGGCATCAGCATGACATGGCTGTGAACCTTCACTTCCACCAGCTGCATGAAATAGTTGAAGTTGTTCGTCCTTGCTATTGGGATGATACAATTGAATCTGATTATCATTCGCATCAGCACTGTCATATTGCGGTTGGACATCCTCGCTAGCAGCATCGTATTGTGTTCTATCATCCTTCCTCTTGCGTTTCCGGCTAATCTTCTTACTTGACTTCTTTCTTGTTTTCTCCTTTTTCTTCACCTTTTTTGCAAGTTTAAAAGCTGAATAATCAATCTGACTCATAACACGACAATGACAGCATAATTGCATTGGATCAGCCCGGAGTGCTGCAGCATAAAACTGAACTGGGTCAAACTCCCTAGTTGTGTAATATTGTACTGGTACTGGATCTTCCTTCCGCTTACGCTTGCCCTTGCTGTTCCTTCTCACACGCTCCTTTTCCCTTTTTCTTTTGCCAGGTTGATTTTGTGGAGTGGCTGACACTATGGTTGCACCTGCTACACGGTCCCCTATTGTTGCACCTGCTACACGGTCCCCTATTGTTGCACCTCCTACATGATCTGCTATGGTTGCACCTCCTATACGATCTGCTATGGTAGCACCTCCTACACGATCTGCTATGGCAGCACCTCCTACATGATCTGCTATGGTTGCACCTTCTACGTGGTCCCCTAAACAATCATGTGCAATAGCCCTGATCCTTGATATTGAATCAATTTGCATGGGATCCAACCCTTGGATTAAGAATGTATCTGCTATGTGTGCAATATCTCTCAAGCCAGAATTCTGTGAAAGGTTAAAAAACAAAAAGATGTAGAAGATACTCATTAATTTGTAATAATCTAGTAACAATAATTAAAGATTAATAAACATTGCTCAGAATTACCATTCGCTTCTTTTTGGTTCTGAACTTTACTGGTTTCTGAAACTGAGGCAGGGGAGTCACTGGCCTTCCTACAAATTTACGTGTAATTCTTGAATACCAGTGCATGTATTCACTTTCGTCAACACCATCATCATCTTGCAAAATGTGGAGTCGACGGGCTGACCATTCATTAAGCTCTGATTCCATTTTTCCTGACAGGTCTACCCCACTGTCTACTCCACGGGTCTTTCTCTCCCAGTGCTGCACATCTTTCGGGATTCCTTGAAGCATGCCATGTTGCCTCAAGCAACGATCTGGGAGGTGCCTTTCTGCCTTGTCAAAACAGATCAACATTGTCTTTGATTTGCCAAGAATCAGACTACTTCTGACATTTTCTGGTATTAATATATTGTCAATGTTACTGTAAGGAAGCCACTCCACCTGCATTGCAACAACTCATCAACTTAAATATTAGCCTTAATCTTGAATATAAAAGAGCATTATTCAGATTAGACACTAACAAGAATTTATATTGGACGATATTGAAAACTCACATCACATGGTTTTAGGGAGTCCAATGCCTTGCGGTAAAAAATTATGTCACGTTTCACTGTTGCAGCACTTTGTTTCCCCTTCCACCAATGTACAAATGGAAAACAATCATGGACTGGCTCCTGATAAAACTTTGGTCGGCCAATATTAAGGTGAAAGTAACTCCAACACTGCAAAAAACCAGTAAATGATCAATGTCAACATTCTAACACTATTAGTAAAGCAAGATATCAATTACTTTATAGATCAATCCACCCACCATGCGGACCAAGTGGTGTATCCGTGACAATGAGGGTCATTTAAATATATCCCCATGTCAAAAGATACTTTCACACACTACTTTCTACTTGAGAAAATTTCAAACATAATGGCACCAAAAAAGTAGGCTGATATTTTATGGACTTCTCTATTTTTCTACATTTTGCAGTTTGCAGTTTTGCATGCAACTTGCATAGCCCAAACTATCTCCTGAAAGTCAACAAACTATTCAATATAGAACATAACAAAAGCTAGCAATAAAGCATAATTCTAGCAAGTTTAGCTTGTGAATCCCAGTTAGGTAGCAAAAAAAGGGTACAAAGTTCGAATCTGGTCTGCTTTAGCTTCCAAATTCTCACACATATATGACTTACTTTTTGGTAGCTACACTACATAAGGATGATTTTGAGAATATTAAAAAAAAAAAAATCCAGCACCAACTTTTTTTCGTTCAGAAAGGTACTAGCTAAAGGTAAGGCTATATACTTGCATTCTTTTATCTCCACTCTCCTCATGATATAGATCTCAGTAGCACAATAAAACAATGAGAGGTAACAACAATGAATGGGCTATTACGTAATGATCAAAATATGCTTTAAAATAAATTAATTCAATGACACTCATAAAAAGTTATATCCATAAATAGACAGAGGTAAGAAATAAGAATATGCCCTTTTGAGTGCCCAACATGTCAACAGTTCCACATGGTGAGGACCCAAGAATGAAACTCTATGGGCCTGTTAACTTAAAAATAATTTTGTGTTTTCAATTTTTCATTTTACAAGAAAGTTCTTCTTTTCATTTTTTGGGAAAAACTTGGAAAATATGTTCATTTCCTAAAAATAAAAAATCATTTTCCAATTCTAAAAATAAATAAATAAAAAAACACGTTCATATCAGAATTGGTCCCTATATTCATACAATCAAATTTGAATGCAAAAAGTTGTTTTCAAGTTTTCTTAGAAAAATTTTCCAGTTACTTGTGGTAAATAAAGCATGTTTTCCAGAAAATTATTCTAACAAAATGGAAAATTAGAACTTGGTGTTAGGTTATCAAAATTTTATAAATGGAAAATTTAAAAACAATTTTCCAAAATTACGCTATATTATGGAAAACTACTTTACAATGTTTTTCACTCACCTTTAAAATAAAAAATTATTGAAAACATGCGTGATTCTATCACATTGACATTTGTTTTTGGCTTCAGACCCAGCGACAACATTCTTGATCTTTTTATTTTTTATTTTATCAGCTTTTCATTTGCTTTCATATTTAAATCTTTGACTATTACTTTCAAATTCTGAAGTTAGTGTAGTTGGCCAAAATTATGGCTTTAAGTTTACACTACCCAGCAGATACATTTTTTTTTTAATTATAATTTATTTTTATTAATAAAAAATATAGTTTAATAATTTTTCAAATTAAAAAAGTATACGAATTAAATATTTGCAAATAGAAAAGATAGGATCAAATCTAACTAATGCTATTTTTCAAGTTTCTATTTTTTTTAATAATTTACATATTAATATATAATTTTTTACGTTAATTATAAAATGTTATAATAATAAATGTCATAATAGTTTCAGATTCTGAATGCATCTTTGGATTTAAAAAATTATTTAAATGATTAATTAGACTGTAAAATTATTTATATATTCACATTTAAATAGTTAATATTTTCAATAAGATAATAGTTATGTGTTTAATACAGAAAAGGAACCTGAGAAATGAAATGGAAAATGGAGAAAAAGAACAAGTTTTCTAGTTTTTTGATTTTCAATTGGAATATGGAAATATAGAAAATTGGGAAATGAAAGAAAATTAGAAAAGAAAAATAGACATGTTTTCCATAACTAAACAATGCCTTAGTTTGCTACAAGTAAACAGGCCTATGCATCAGATGTGTTTCCAAAGATTCCAAATACCGATTAGATCAACAGCCTTGATGTTTGACTACAATTAGCAAATCTTTAACTTCAGTTCTATAGATTCAAAGTTCTATACTCAATTTTGACTGCGAAATTTGCTGTTTTCTACTGGTTTCAAATCAATTTTCTTCTTTTCAAGTACAGAATTTGCCTCACTCTACTGTGCTTTCAATAACTCTAGCATGGTCAATTTGGGATGAGCCTCTAAAACTTAATCTCATTGCACTCATATTTACCTCTTTAGATGAAAGTTCGGTGGGGTAAATTGACTCTTGTCAAGATCAACATAGCTCTTTTCAGTCTCTTAAGCAAAAGATATTTCAACAAATAAAAAGGACAGAAAAAAGGGATGCAGCAAACCTGTAGTAGTGTTAAACAACCACTGATGGTACTCTGAGATTTAAGAGTTGCTCTACCAAGTGCTCTATACAAGAAAGCCAATGCTGCTGCCCCCCATGCATACTTCCCTGCTTTTTCAAAATCCTCAAAAAGAGGGAGGTACATAATAGGCACTTTATTTCCGGTAGTAGTTGAAAAGATTGTACTTCCCACAAGGTACAAAAGGTAAGCACGAGTGTATCGCTTAATTTCTTCCAGTGATGCATTTTCTGGACACTGGGAAAAGTACTCTTTCAACCAACTCAGTTTTACCATTCCACCACTCATATACCCAGCATCAGGGATCCTCCCCAGAAACTTTTCACAAACTAACTTGCACGAAGTATATGTCACACCTAGAACAGGTTCTCCATCAATTGCTAGCCCAAGCAACAATGCCACATCTTTAAGCGTTATGGTCATTTCTCCAACCCTCAAGTGAAATGTGTTTGTTTCTTTCCTCCATCTCTCAATAAGAGCAGATATCAGTGGATTGTCTAGACTAATAGAAGGAAGCCTTCTTAAATATCCAAACCCAGCCTTCTCAACCAACTCAATCTGTTGTTGTGTAAGCCTCCATTCACCAAGCTTTGACGTGTGCTCATGACATCTAAGCACGCCACGCTCCTATAACATGTTATGATGAAATCGTAAATGATCATATTAGAGAAAGTGAAGGAGGAAATGTTTTTTTAACAATAAACTGCACCTGCCCATCCCATACTGCTGAGGACACATGGTTCTCTTGATCATAAAGTACAGAAGGATCAATTGGCCCGGGATTGGTTGCATTCTGGTCCATTAATGATATAGCACCATCAGCTGTTCCAGAACTGGTTGCAACAGTATCCATGACTGCTACTAAATGGAAATCTCCAAAAACAAGCAACAAAATTAGTTTTAATCTTATGATGTATGAGGAATATTTTATTATGTGTACATGTATATGTACATCAAAACATACTTAGCACCTTTCAATTTATTTTTTAACAGGCTGCAAAAGATAAATTACAATTCTAAAATGAGTTCAGGAAACATCCACACGGTATGCTTGATTAAATCGAACCTAATGAAATAAAACAAGAAAAATTATCCAAGATCTGAATCTCAGCTTTCCTATATATTATAGTGTGCTGAAACAAAAGGAAAAGTCTTAAATATCTTTCATTTAACTCAGAACAGCATCTCCAAAATTAGAAGAAAATGGTCCAAAATGCTCGAGTTTGCTCACAAACTATCCCTTAAATCCTGGGAACTGAAGGGGACCTAAGAACTTCTTATGTAAACTTTATTGCTACAAATTTTTATTTTAGAACCATTTAGTGTAGTTTGGTAGAATGTAATTGAACATAGTGGAATGAAATCAAATAAAAATTCAATGGAACAATGAACTACAAATTTATTTCATTATATTATGTTTCAACAAGATCTACCAAACATGCACTTAGTTCTTGAAATTTACAAGGGAAATCACTTGAGAATTGAGATTGGCCTATTTGCATAACCTCTTTCAGATATGGATATTTTGTTTCAGTTGATATTCACTAAGGTCTGTAAAGAATCCATCATCTATCTTCCAATAGCTCATCAAAAAATACACCAGAAACTAAAATAATTTCTTGGTTGATCTCCATTTTTCTCATAAAAAATCCCTAAAATATAATCACAAAATGTATATTACTTTCTTAGCCTACACTGTCAAAGGAATTTTCATTCTGAAGCTTGAAAAATAATTAAGATTTATCTTCAATTAACTTTGAAGAAAAAGGCCTTTTCAATCAAAATTGTTGCAGGAAAAACAATCTAGTTCCAGATTACAATTTGCACTAGTTCAAAAAAGAATATTACATCATAAAATTGGAAAAAAAAAATTTCACAAGATTTCAGCGAAAAAAAAACAGTACCTATAAGTTAGCATCCAAAACAATCACAGTGTTGTACAGCAAATGTAGTTAAAGTTAAACACAAGAATTCCCAAAAGTGTTGCCACATCTAAAGCACAATTTCAGGATTAGATAAAAAAAAATCCAAAAAATTGGAAGTTCCATAAAAACAAAATAGATACTAAAGGTCCAAAAAGTGTTTTGTCATATATGGTGCTCAATCTCATCAATTGTGGTCAATACAGTTTTCCAAACCATATTTGTTAATTTCATTCCATTTTGCTACAAATCTTTTCCATTCCGACCTCTTCAGCATAAAACATCTATATTAAATACAAATGAGATGAATTATAAATTTTTTATACATAAATATTTGCTTAACTTATAAAGTAAATTAGTGAATTGAGAACTTTTTAAAGAATGCCATATAGCACAAACCTCAATTAATCATATTTATAATTCATTAAAATTTCCATAAATTTTGTTAATTTAGTTGAGTAATATATTTATTTAACTAATAATAATTGAGATAATTATACATGCCAAAAAGAAAAACTTTTTAGGTGATCGTTAAAATTATTGTGTATATATACCAGAATATTTCACAACCAAAATCAAACACTGCAACAAGAGATCCGAAACAGTGTTGACAAAAAATTTCCAGGAAAATTAAAAATTATATTATTATGTTAATGAGGATTTTCCAGGAAAAAGTTATATTTTCTCAGCAAAATGAATCCAGAAACCCTTCTCCGTACAGTCATTCAACAAAAGCCTTAATTTTGAATAGATTTGCAGTAAATCCTATATTCTCTTAATTTCCCCCAAATTTCATTATATGAGTAAATAAACAATATAATCTCTGCAAAAATCTGAAAATCTCAGTTTTAATTTGGTAGATTACAAAATATAAAATTCTATTCAAAATATTTAATTTTCGTTTCCTTTAATTTCCCTTTCATTGTCCTCCAGTTTCTAAGAAACCAAAAACAGACTTGAAAGCAAACAAACATAGAAGGATTGAAATTAGAATAAAAAAGGTAAGCAAAGAGAGAGAAAGAAGATTAACTAACCTCAGAACAGAGAAACGAGAGAGGAATCAGCAAAACGACGACTCGCATTCCCCAGCCATGAAACCAGAGACCTGAGATCTGGATAACCCTAAACGACCGTGTCGTACATCCGCATGTACCAAATTATATAGAATGTATTTTTTAGAAATTGCAAAAGAACCCTTAAGTTCGGCGTAATGAACCTTATGGTAATTCATATTTTCCAAATCAAACATTTTGACCCTAAAATTTTTAAATTAATATTTGAATCCCTTATTTTTTGAGACAAAAGCGAAGTCAAAATAAAATACAAGCCCATCTCTTAAAAATTGTTTTATTGTATAAATAAAATTAAATTTAAAAATTGGGTGGTAAAAACTGTAAAATTCCTAAATTTTGTTTTTTTTTTTTACAGTGAGAGGGAATCGAATCTAAATATATTGTCCAAATCATATATGCACTTATCATTATACATTAGTGTGCCCAAATTTTAAATTTATGAAGCAAATACAAATTTGCAAAACCTTATATAAAATAAGTCACAAATTTATCATTACTTATTTTATCGGTTCTAAAATATTAGGAGAGAGGAATCAACAAAATATAATTCCATATTAAATACCATGTCATTTGGTGCACTAATGCACATAAAAAATTAGTGCACGTCCCAATCATAATCAGGTAAATTTCATCTGAAAATATGGGAGATAAGTCTTAAGAATGTACTTGTATATATATATATATATATATATATATATATATATTTGACTCTATTGAAGCTCAAATTCAAAATATCATAGTTTTGAAGACAATTCCAGTATTATTAACTCAAAAGTTCATTAATAGAATGCATTATTTTCATGAACACTAAATATATTTAATAATTTCCAAATGAATTGTTAACTCTTTTTATTATTATTATTATCATCATCATAATCAGTTTAAGATTGAGTTTGGAATTGCTTTTAAAAATTACATTTTGATTTTTTTTTTAATTTTTTTAAAAAATTTTAATTACTTTTTATAAATTATAATTTGAGAAAAATTAAAAGTATAATTTTTACATAACATAAATTTTTAAACTATGAATAAAGTAAAACAATTTAAAAAAAAAGAGAAAAATTAAAAGTATAATTTTTACATACCATAAATTTTTAAACTATGAATAAAGTAAAACAATTTAAAAAAAAGTACTCTAACCATTATGTCAAATGCATATATGATAGCCCAAAAACTAGGTATTGTTCTTGTTAATCGATGTCAATCTTAAACAAATACTTGAATTTAACCTCCTTCAATATGGGAACGATCACAATAATATGATAAATAATATTAACTTTTCTTTTTAATTTCATCCTGTATGATAAGGGACAAAATATACCGAACTGGGTAATAAAGTAAGTTGGGCCCGGCCCAATATAAAATACTTGCAAGCCCATTGACCAAAGTCAAATAAAGAGCCATCTAATTTGTATCCAAGCAGGAAGCGGATTAAAACAATAAAGCAAGCCAATCTATATCCGAACCGGTCAAGAAAATCCATACTCAACTCATGTAAGGATCTATCTCCTATAAATACCTCAAAATTAAATCAACGAAAGGTATATGCATTCTTGCTAACACAAACACAGACTATTCTCCAACATTGTTCTCAGTCTCTTACATTGAGCCTATTCACTAACTTGACCGTCGGAGTGGCTTTGCTAGGCACCCCGCCTAGCCCACTTGACTATTGTTTCTTCTTACAAGTCGCATCAGTTCAATACAAACTCAACTAAAGGTGAACTATTCTAAACGATCTCACTTCGGTTGGAATTAGCTTCATCAAATTGGCGCCATCTGTGGGAAACGATTTGTTGAATCTTTCCTAAAATCTTCATAAAAACTTTGTGATCTAAAAGAAAAAACTAATCAAAAAAGAATGGCTCAATCGGGAGATAATAATAATCGGGAGAACCTTCCCAAAAGTTTCCAAATCCACCTAGGGGTGAAAAATCAAGCCGAAGCTCATATCACTCCGTCTGGAATGACCTTAAATATTAATGTAGCAACTACTCTGCAACAACTAAGTGCCTTAGTCCCAGTTCAAAATAACAATCAATCTATCCTCTTAACTCCCGAAGCTGTGTCAGCCTTACAGTTATTGGTAAGTACCCTACAAACTCCTCAAAACACTTCGGCCATCAATGTTCAGACAAGCACCGAGGTGGTACCAGGGGCAGATCTTACTCGAAGACTTGATTTTGGTGAGAAATCACCAGAAGCACAAAATCAAGACCAGGCCATTGGAAAAAACA
>CATKHJ011105004.1:0-10914 GCA_949750685.1 Vernicia montana
AATTAACTTGTTCTGATCCTCTTTTGTTTGTTAATTTAACCTGACTTAATTAACAACTTGGTAATCAACTTGCTTGATTAAAATCAATCAACCCACCTTTTAATCAATGAACTGAAACATGATAAAAGGTTCAGACTAAAATAAACTTCCCTTCGCAAGAAGGTGAACTACGTGGATTTTGATTCCCATTCGAAGGGATACGTAGGCATGCTTTTCTGAAAAGCATCAAATCTAATTAAAATGAATCTTCCTCTTCTTTCACTTTCTTTGTGTAATTTTGTGCTTTCGTTCATTTCTTTGTTTAATTACTTTTTGTTATTTGGATTTATTTTGGGGAATGTGTTGCTTTCCTAGAATCCCATAAGGGCTAGAGAAAGTATCCCCTATTTTAGTTTATTTTGTAAATTTAATATTTGCTTTCTTTATTTAATTACTTTAATGTTTGTTTTCTTTATGGCTTTATTTTGCTTTAATCCATTCATAATTGCTCATTCATTTATATATGTTCATGAAATCAATTTTAAGTCATTGTGTATTAAACTTGCCAAACAAATTAAAATGAACCAAAAACCTAGTCCCCGAATCCTTTTTGGTAATCGAGGCTAGTGCACTTTTTCTATTGGACAATAATTGGAGTTAATCAATTGGGTTTTTCCTTAACTTTTTCCAAAATAAAAAATAAAATTAAGGTGGCGACTCCAAAATTCATTTTCAAAATCAACCAATCCGAACCCGAGGGTTCTATCATGAGACCAAACTCGAATGAGCATTTCGATCCCCTCCAGCGGATCCGATCGGTGCTCGGGTGAGGCCTCACAGCGGGCGACAATGGTGTAAGCTATTAAGTTATGCACCACTCGATGTGCAAAGGATGCAAAATTTGAGGCCTTCGACAATTTATGATCATATTTACCCCCTGTCGCCTGTCGGGGCAAGTTTCTTCCAAGCTCTAGCAGGAAAAACATCATATTCCAGAAAATCAACCTCAGACTAAAGATATTAAGTGGTCTGCACCTCTGCTACTGAATATAACCCCAAGTGAACTTCGAGCTCACTAATACTAATGTGAAACCGTTTCCCACCCAACCGAAATTTCATAGTCGGTGCGGTAACGGAAATCTTGTCCTTGTTGAACTGGAATGTGTAATAAAACTCCAATTTCAACTCTTTATAAGCTGGCTCATTGATGGCAAAGAATGGTGCCCATACCGGTTGGTTGATCAAACCCTGGATCTCATCAGTAAGCTTTGCTTGCCCCATAGCATCCCAATCCAATACCCGAGCAGGGGGCAATTCTTTGTTTCCCAATAACTCAAACCTTTGTCTTTCCTCTGAGACTGAGAACTGAATGCATCTGTGATTAGGCATGAACGTAGAAGTTGGAGCAAGTGTGGGTCGGCTTGAGCTACCTTCCCCTCTATCCTGTTTTACGGGTAAGGTGGTATTTTTCTTGGAAGCCGGTTGTTTACGAGGTCCCATTATCTGTAAAACAAACAACAAAACCCACACAAAACAACAATAATACCAAAAACAAAAGTCAGGGTCAGTGAAACTTCAACATTATAACGGCATAGCCACACATTCAACAATTTTTGGTACTGCAACAAACAACTCAAAATAACTAGCAACCCAACAAAATAACATTGAATAATAAAATCAACAAAATTAAGCCAAACCAAACTACCAAACACATAAACATGGAAAAATACTCTCAATGGGTTATGGAAAAATGACCTAAACAACCAATAATTGAAAATTTAAACTTCAAATTGCAAAAATTTCCATAACCCAATGAATAAAACCGAAGAAATTGCCAATGGGTTCGCATATAAAGGTTTAGATACTTTTAAACATAAACCCATAGCAAATTTTGCTAAATAAACAATATCTAACCCTAAAATCAAGCCCAAAACACAAACTCATTTCAATCTCATGAAGTATAGAGCACAAATCTATCAAATTCATGAATAAACCCGAAGAAATTGTAAAAGAAATCGAAAAAATATGGTGCTAGAACTCAAACCTGTAGATGGTCAGTGAAAATTGAGAGATTTTGGAGTAAAATCGTGACAAGAACCTCTTAAATTTATGGATGATGGCCGAAATCCCCTTTAGAGTGTGTGAGTGTGTGATTTTGAGTGAGAGAGAGCAAGAAATTTGAGAGAAAACGGTGTAGAATTAAAAGAGAAAGAGAAAAATTAAATTAATACATAACCGGGTCTGTTTTAAATACCCGCCGGTACGCCCAATGATACGCTCATATCATTGGGCGTACCGAGTTGACTGCAATACAGAATATATGGTATGCCCAATAATACGCTCGTACCACTGGGCGTATCGAACCTATCATTTCACAGTGTATATGATACGCCCAGTGATACGCTCGTATCGCTAGGCGTATCGAACATACTGTTTGCAATCTTTACAGTACGCTTAGTGATACAAAAGTATCACTGGGCGTACCATTATTTCTATGTTTCAATTTTATGATATGCTCACTGACACACCCCACAACATTTAGACAAATTTTTCAAGCATTACCTCTCTCTGCAAATTTCATCTACCATAAAAACCAACATTTCCAATCAATGAAAAACAAGAAAAATTAAGGAAAAACAAACTAAAACAATGAAAAATAAAGAAACATAAATTAAAAACAATGAAATTGGTGGGTTGTCTCCCTCCAAGCATTTCTTGAACGTCGTCTTAGCTGGATGTTAAGGTGATTTCTCACCCTGAATCATGGAGATACAAAATCTCCTTCATTTCATTCACTTCTCCCCCAAGGTATAGCTTAAGCCTTTGCCCATTTACTTTAAAATCACCATTTTCAGGGTGAGTTAACTCTATTGTTCCATAGGGAAAAACATCCTTAACAGTAAAAGGACCTGACCATTAAGATTTCAACGTACCTAGAAATAGTCGAAGCCGAGAATTGTAAAGCAATACCTGATCACCAGCTTTAAACTCCTTCCTCTGCTTTATCCGTGCATCATGCCATCTCTTGGTCCTCTCCTTATACAGCCTTGCATTATCATAGGCTTGCAATCTCCATTCATCTAGCTTATTAATTTGCAATTTCCTCTTCTCACCTGCACTAGCTAGATCAAGATTAGTCTATTTTATAGCCCAAGAGGCATTATGTTCTATTTCAACAGGTAAATGGCAAGCCTTGCCATACACTAGCCTGAATGGTGTAGTACCTAAGGGATTTTTGAACACCGTCCTAAAAGCCCATAGAGCATTGTTCAATTTCTCAGACCAATCCTTTCGGGATCGCTCTACGGTTTTCTCAAGAATTTTCTTGAGCTCCCTATTTGTGTTCTCGATTTGGCCACTAGTTTGGGGGTGATATGGGGTAGCCAACTTGTGAGTAACGCCCAGCCTTTTGAAACCTTTCTCAAGCTAAGTGTTATAGAAGTGGGTGCCCCTATCACTTATGATAGCTTTCGGTGTACCAAATGGCGAGAACAACTTTTTCAAAAATTTTACTACTACCCTAGCATCATTCTTTGCTAAGGCTTGAGCCTCAAGCCATTTTGACACATAGTCAATAGCAACAAGAATATACTTGTTACCAAAAGAAGAAGGAAATGGTCCCATGAAGTCGATACCCCAAACATCAAAAACCTCACAAACCAAGATACCATGTTGGGGTATCTCATCACGAGATGAAATATTACCTACCCTTTGGCAACGATCACATTGCTGCACAAAGCTATGGCTGTCATTGAAGAGAGTTAGCTAGTAGAATTTGAATTCCAATACTTTATGTGTTGTTCTAATGGACCCATAATGTCCTCCCGCTGGTCCGCTATGGCATTGACCTAGAATGTTCATAGTTTTCGGCCATGCAACGCGCCTCTTTATCATCCTATCAGCATATAGTCTAAAAGAAAAGGATCCTCCCAAAAGTAATATTTCAGCTCAGAAAAGAATATCTTCTTTTGCTGATACGAAAAATCTTTTGGAAGTTCCCTAGCAACCAAATAATTTGCAATATCAACAAACCAAGGTAGTTCAAAGTTAGAATTACTTACCATACCTACCATGGCGTACAACTGCTTATCGGGGAAGGTGTCTGAAATGTCTCCCGATTCAAGTTTTTCTAGGTTCGGGTTCTCCAAACGAGAAAGATGATCTGTTGCAAGGTTTTCAACTCCCTTTTTATCTTGAATCTCCAAATCAAACTCTTGCAACAAAAGAACCCAACGGATCAATCTGGGCTTTGCATCAGTTTTGGAGAATAGATATCTCAAAGCTGAATGATCCGTATACACTATCACTTTTGACAAGTTCAAGTATGATCGAAACTTGTCAAAAGCGAACACAACAGCCAACAAATCCTTCTCTTTGGTGGTATAGTTTGCTTGGGCCTCATTCAACGTCTTACTAGCATAGTAAATTGGCTGAAAATGCTTCTCCCTTCTTTGACCCAAAACTGCCCCAACTGCGAAATCACTAGCATCGCACATAAATTCAAATGGTAAATTCCAGTCGGGGGCCACCATAATAGGAGCATGAATCAATTTCTCCTTCAGAATGTCAAAGGCATTAAGACATTCCTCATCAAGCACAAACTCAACTTCTTTCTCAAGAAGTCTTGTCAATGGGTGTGCAATTTTGGAAAAGTCTTTTATGAATCTTCCGTAGAAGCTTGTATGCCCCAGAAAGCTTCTAATGGCCTTGACAGATGTGGGAGGTGGTAGTTTTTCAATGGTCTCTATCTTAGCTCGGTCTACCTTAATGCCCTTGCTCGAAATCTTGTGTCCCAACACAATTCCTTCCTGAACCATAAAATGGCATTTCTCCCAATTGAGCACTAGATTTGTTTCCTCACATCTTATTAACACTCTTTCTAGATTTTCAAAACAACCATCAAAAGAGTCACCATGAATAGAAAATTCATCCATAAACACCTCTATTATGTCCTCGATCAAATCATCAAAGATTTCCATCATGCACCTTTGGAAAGTGGCAGGTGCATTACATAACCCGAATGGCATTCTCCGATATGAAAATGTTTCGTACGGACAGGTAACGTTGTCTTCTCTTGATCTTCCGGGGCAATTGGAATTTGAAAGTAACCCAAAAGACCATCTAAAAAGCAATATAATTCATGCTCGGATAACCTCTCTAACATTTATCAATGAAGGGCAATAGGAAATGGTCCTTTCTTGTTGCATCATTCAACCTCCGATAGTCAATACAAACCCGCCATCCTATGAATGTCTTTGTGGGGATGAGTTCATTGTTTTCATTAGGAACTACCGTCATCCCTCCTTTCTTTGGTACTACTTAAACTGGGCTCACCCATGAGCTGTCTGAAATTGGGTAAATAATCCCTGCATCAAATAGCTTAATCACTTCAACTTTCACTACCTCTTTCATCTTTAGGTTCAGTCTTCTCTGAGGTTGCACTACTGGCTTGAAATCTTTTTCCATCAGAATCTTATGAGTGCAATAGGATGGACTAATCCCTTTAATATCTGCTATCTTCTAAGCTAAAGCCTTTTTATGTTTCTTCAGTAATTTCATTAGCCTGGCTTTCTGCTCAGAAGACAAATGGGCATTCAAAATTATCAGTAACTTGCTTCCCTCTGCCAAAAATCTATACTCAAGATGATCCGGGAGGGGCTTAAGTTCCAAAACAGGTGGATCTACTATGGATGGCTTCATCTTTTCTTCCTTGGGCATCTTAATTGTTTCATATGCCCTACCTTTCCATGGCTTATTTGCCTCCAAGTAGACTAGTTGCTCTATTGCTTCCGAATCCTCAATTTTTTCCTACATCAAACACAACTCAAGAGGATCCTTGGAAACAATGTTAGTAATAAAATTTATAGTTTCATGCTCAATAATATCATTGCATGAATCTGCATCATCAAGTACAAGTGGGTGTTTCATTGCATTAGGGATATTAAAAACAATTTGCTCATTACCCACTCTCAAAGTTAAAGTACCATCATGGACATCGATGAGGGCACGGGCTGTATTCAAGAACGGCCTACCAAGGATAAGCGAAACATCCGCATCTCCATCCATGTCAATGATCACAAAGTCATTAGGGAAAATGAATTCCCCAACTTTTACCAACACATCTTTAATGATACCATGAGGGTATACTACCGATTTATTGGCCAGCTGAATTGTCATGAGTGTTAGTTTGGGTTCTCCAATACCCAATTCCTTAAAAACCTTGTAGGGCATAACACTAATGTTAGCCCCCAAGTCAATCAAAGCACTTTTAATTTCAAGGTTACCAATAAAGCATGGGATATTAAAACTACCAGGATCTTTCAATTTCTTTAGTAACCTTCTTTGCAAAATTGTCGAACTCTTTTTCGATAAATACACCAAAGATACTTCTTCAAGATTCCTCTTTTTAGAATGGAGATCTTTTAAGAATTTAGCATATTTGGGCATTTGCGATAAAGTTTCAGCAAATGGGATATTAATATGAAATTGCTTAAAGAGTTTGAAAAACTTACCGAATTGAGCATCGAGCTTGTCTTTTTGCAGACGTGCAGGGTATAGCACTCGAGGTCAAAACTCCTTTACCGTTGGGGTAGGCTCTGGTGTTGCTTTTTCTTTTTCTTTTTCCATTTTTGCCTCATCACCCGATGTAACTTCCTTCTCAGCTTCTTCATCATCGGCACCCTGTGCCTCTACCTCTTTTCTCAACCACTTCTCGCTCTTCAACAACACTCCCTTTAACCTGCTTTTCGCTCCTCAAAGTGATTGCCTTGAGTTGTTCCCTTGGGTTTGCCTCAGTGTTGCTTGGCAAACTCCCTTGCGGTCTCTCACTAAGCAACTTGGCAATTTGCCCCATTTGGTTCTCAAGGTTGTGAATGGAGGCCTGCTGGTTTCTAAGAGTGGCCTCAATTGCCTTATGCCTCTTATCAGAAGACTCAATCAATTTCTCCATCATTTCTTCCAAAGAAGTCTTCTTAGGTGGAGCTTGCTGGTACTGTGGTTGCTGCTGAAATCCAGGTGGAGGTCTTGGGTTATTCTGATTTCCCCAAGAGAAATTTGGATGATTCCTTCACCTCGGATTATAGGTATTGCTGTAAGGGTTGTTCTGTTATTGCCTAGGCACATTCCCAACATAGTCTACGTGCTCTTGCCTAGCAAAAGTATTGTCATTCTGGTAATCCTGACTTTGGTGTCCACCCCCACACCAATCACACATCATTACATGTGCTTGCTTTCTTGAGGACAAGGCTAAATAGTCTATTTTTCTATTTATGACTTCAATCTAAGCGGTCAATACAGTAATTGGGTCCACCTGATGTGAACTACCCACTCTAGTTCTCCCCCATTCCCTTGGGTCTTGCCACTGATAATTATTCAGAGACATGTCTTCAATCAAGTCCCTTGCTTGTTTAGGAGTTTTATAATTCAAGAAACCCCCAGCTGCAGCATCTATGGCTTGTTTGCTTGCTTGAGTCAAACCATTATAGAAGATTTTGATTTGTAGACACAATGGAAGCCCATTATGTGGACATTTCCTTAGCAACTCCTTATATCATTCCTATCCATCATACAATGTCTCACTCTTATGTTGTGTGAATGATGATATTTCATTCCTAAACCTTGCAGTCTTGGAAGGTGGAAAGTATTTTTCCAGGAACTTTGCAGCAAGCTGATCCTAAGTGGTAAAATGCCTAGCTGGAAAGGACTTAAGCCAATTCTTAGGTCGATTCTTAAGAGAGAAAGGAAACAACCGCAACCTTATAGCATCATCTGTCGCCCCATTTATCTTAAATGTGTCATAGATTTTCAAGAAATTCTCCAGATGATTGTTTGGATCTTCATTAGGAAAACCGTCGAATTGACAATGTTGTTGGACCATTTGAATAACATTGGCCTTAATTTCAAAATTATTGTTGGTCACAGCTGGCTTTCTGAGGCTAGACTCGGCCCTTTGAAGAGTGGGCCTCCCAAAATCCAACATTGTTCTCTGGTGTTCGTCCCCTATTATGTCTGGTACCTCTTCTTCAATTTCTTCCTCAGATTCGTCCGAATCCTCTACTGTCTTTTCCGATGCTAATTCTTGTTCCTCTTTTCTCTTTTTCCTTAATGTTCTTTTTGGTTATGGATTATATTCGAGTAGACCGGAGGAATTAGCTAAGGTCATGCATGTAAAAGAGTACCTAAAATAACAATGAATGAACTAGAACAAATGTTAAAAAACAAGAAAAAAAAAGCTAAATCAACAATCTTAATTATATTGCTACTATTGAAAACTATTGTCCCTGGCAACGGCGCCAAAAACTTGGTGTGCTCTTTTTATACAATGCTACCGCAAGTGCACGGGTCGCTCAAGTAATATAGAAATGAATGAGTTATCATTCCACATGGGACAAGTAACAAGTACTAGCTCAAATATTGATTTTTGTTTAGCGATTCAAATAGTTTGAGTGATAATTAAATTAAAACAGCTAATTAAATTCAATTAATTAAACTAAGATAGAACAAGTAGGTTGTAAAAGGTATTGATGATGGAAATTACCTAGATACTGAATCTTCCTAAACCCAAATATGTATTTCATGAATAGTATCTCAATTAAACCAAACAATGAGTTGAATTGGCATTCTATTAATCTAGATTGAAACCTCTCTAAAGTGAATCAATCCCTAATCACTAAATAAAATATAAGGACTCTCGTCTCAAACATAATCAAATAGCAAATGCATTAATAACAAAGAACAATAAACCAAAGGATCTTGTAGGTCTATCTCTAGCACCCCAATCAATCCTCAATCTTTATGAGTGTTCAATTCTAGTTAAGTTTTCTCAAGACAATTAACAAGAAAACAACATCTAATTAACAAGCATACAATCGCTAATTAGAGATAGCAATAATAATCATAAAGATACAAAAAATCAATGAATGATTTAATTGATTAAAACTATTCAATCCATACAGAAAGGTCTAGGATTCATCAAATATCTAGGTATATGAAAATTTAGTTCATGATAACAGATTGAAAACAAGAACAAAAGAAGAATGAAAGAGAAATCAAACAATCTATCTCGAATGATTCGAAGTTCTTCACTTTAATCTTCAATTCTTGACTCAAAACTTGAAGTAATTGGATCTTCACCTTCAATTTCAGCTACAAACCTCCTGTTCTCTTTTAGAGAAATTGCCTCTTTCTATTAAAATCCATATCCCCCTTTTAGGTCTACTTTAGTTTAGCTTTTATACCCCTGGAAATTAGCTTGATACGCCTGTATCACTGGGCGTATCGATGGCCTTTGTACACAAAAATTAACCTCTTCAATACTGTCCAGGCTTGTAATGGTACGGCCAAGACTTGTAATGGTACGGCTATACCATTCTAGGCGTATCATTATAAAATTTGCCCAAAAAATGCTCTGTTCCTCGATTTTCATCCGTGATTCCAATTCAAATGACCATGGCATTCCAAAACATGAAGAATTCCTTAAAATTACTCTGAAAAGTACTTGAACAAACAAATTAAACTCAATTTAACAATAAAATACGCTAAGAACCAAGTGTAAAATATCATTAATTATACACTTATCACTACCCCTTATCCAAGATCACCTAGCACAAAACCCTTGGCCCATTACTTTCAAGACCGACCCATTACCCCTAAGCCCAAGACCTTGGACCATTCTACCTTAGGAAAATTCTCAAAACCTAATATCTTTGGCCCAAAATTTTACCCTAAGCCCAAGACCTTGGTCCATCTTACCTTAGAAAATCCTCAAAGCCCAATACCTTTGGCCCATCATACTCAAAGCCGGATGACAGTTGGCCCACAACACCATAGGGAATCCTTTTCCCTTAGAGTCATTATACCTCTACTCTTATCATCTTTTCATATCCTCACCCGCCACTCACTGGATTTCCTTTGATTTTGCTTCAAAGTACCAATGGCCAACCCAATTAACATAGATGCCCTAACCACACTCATGACCTTTAAGGCTAAGACCGACATGCCTCGATCCCACCTTCCCTTTCAAGCCGAATATATTATTATGATCCATGCATCTTCACCAAAGTGGAAGACAGACCCCCACCTCACCTCATCTCTGCCCAAGTAGCATGTTATGAAGAAGTTCAAGCTCAACTGATATGACTTGTCTAAGATTGAATCCAAATCTGAGTTTGAGTCCAAGTCCAAATCCAAATTCGAGTCCGAGTCCATGTTCAAAGTCCAAGTTTGAGTTTGAGTATGAGTCTGTCATTTTTGTATTCTTCTTATATTTTGTACTATCTTCTCCTTTTATAATAAAATATTTATGTTATTTGTGCATTTCTTTATTCTAATCTTTCCTATTTAGTCTAAAATAGTTGTCTTAAAAAAAAAAGAAATTAGAGCAAGCTCGTCGAGTTGAAAATCTGAAAGAGCGGCTTAGGTAGAAATTAGAGCAAGCTCGTCGAGTTGAAAACCTGAAATGGCAGCTCTGGCAGAAGTTAGAGCAAAAAAAAAAAAAAGAGTCATCCTGATTAAGTCATTATGTCCCTTTGTGAGGCCTCACCCAAGCACCAGTCCGATTCGCTAAAAGGAATCAAAATGCTCATTCGGGTTTGGTCTCACAATGGAACCCTCGGGTTCAAATTGGTTGATTTTGAAAATTGATTTGGGAGTCACCACCTTAATTTTATTTTATTTGGGAAAAGTTAAGGAAAAACCCAATTGATTGACTCTAATTATATTCCAATGAAAAAGTGCACTAGTCCTTGATTACTAAAGAGGATGTGGAGACTAGGTTTTCAATTCATTTAATTAATTTGGCAAGTTTAATGCTAAATGGCTTAAAATGATTTCATGAACAATTATAAATGAATGAACAATTAAATATACATGAATTAAAGTAAAGCAGTAAAAGAATTAAATAAGGAAAGCGATAGAAATGTTAAATTTACAAATAAA
>CATKHJ011105008.1:0-24615 GCA_949750685.1 Vernicia montana
TATATATATATATATATATATATATATATATATATATATATATATATATATAATAATTAGAGGTGACAAACAAATTGAGTTGAACCGGTTATACAGTCATATTGTGAACATATTAAATTGTTCATCAAAATGATGCTAAAAAGAATTTCAAATCAAATTTGAGTGAATTTATAAATTTCGAGTATGTACCAAGTTAAATTTTTATTAATTTGTCAAAAAAATTAAATTTTTTGTTATATATATATATATATATATATATATATATATTTTAATTTATTTCAGTTCAAACAAATCAATATATATATAGATAGAGAGAGACGAATCTGAGAGAATATGGAAGAGTCATGGCGCCTTCAAAAAAATTTCAAAAATTTAATAAATATTACATGTATTTAATTTTTTTTTTAAAATTAGTTATATTTTCAATATTTGACCCTCTCAAAATTAAAAATATTTATTATAGTATAATGAGATATTTTTAATTTTGTTTCTTCAAAAATAAAATTCAAGTATAATGAGATATTTTTAATTTTGTCCCTTCAAAAATAAAATTCAAATTCTGCCAATATATATATATAATCATTTTAATAATAATTAAACACTTTAGTCACTATTTTACTCAAAAGTAAAATCAATATAGACATATTACTAGCAGAGAAAGTAGAAAATAAATGATTTGGCAAAAATAAAAAAGTAGAAAATAAATGGTAAAAATGACAAATTAATCCTTCAACTTTATTGTCGATAACAATTAAGGCCAAATCTTTAGCGATTGAGTTTTACGCGAGTATTTTCATCAATTTTAGGACTTCGGTATATATGAACGGTAAGTTTTGAGACTTATTTTTCAAAAAAAGTTAATTTGTCATTAATTGTTCTCGATAATAAAATTAAAGCACCAATTTGTCACTTTTACTGTTTGAAAAATATAGTCTACTGTTTATAAATAATTGTCCACTTTTATTTTGATACAAAAATTGAATATTTATATTTCTTTTACTATTTTACCCTTTTTATAACCATTAATAACATTAATTATTTGAAAATAATATGATTGATTGTAATTATACTAAAAGACATATTTAGAAATACATAATAAATTTAACTTAAAAAAGAAAGTGAATAATTTAATACTCCATCCGTTTCAAAATATCTGTTGTTTTAAAAGTTTTTTTTTTTATTTCAAAATATCTGTCGTTTTAGGATTTCAAGAAAGTACTTATTATTTTTTTTACAATTTTACCCTCTCTTTATTTATTTACTAAACATTTGTATTAATTATTTTTTTTCTCCATATCAAAATAAAAAAATGACATTTTAATCTTTTTACCTTAGAATTATGACAATTTAATAATTTTCTTAATTTGTGTGCCGAAATTTTAAACGACTGATATTTTGAAACGAACGGAGTATCAAAGTAAATAATATCCTCTCTAATATTAAATGAATAGGAGTGGCGTTATTGCCACAGTAAAAAAGATTGTCGCTACAACTTATTAAATATGTCATTTTTTTTTCATAAATATGTCTTTTTTCTTTCTCCATTATTATTTGTGGAACCCTTTTTATTAACTTTTTTTTTCTCTTTCTTTATCTTCATTATTATTTGTGAGACTCTTTTTATTCTGAAAATAAATAAAATTAATTTTCATTGTATAATTTTTACATAATTGGAATCTATTCTTATTTATTTTTTCCAATTTTTCAATTTCAATTCTTGAATTTCATTTTTACAACTAAATGTCTCAACATATAAAATTTTTAATTAAATATATTTTACTAAAATTTATTTCTAAAATACTAAAATAGACCAATTTATCTCACTTTCACCTTTACTCGTTTCTTTTTATTTTTTCATTTATCTTTTATTATTATTATTATTTCTTTTTTTTAAATATATTGAAAGTGTAAGAAAAACTGAGAAAAAATTTATTTTTAAAGGAAAATTTTGGTTTTTAAGAAAATATATTATAAAATATATAATGATCTAAAAAAAGTTATTTGCCAGTGTACGTGTGATGCAATAATACACTTCAATTATAGTATGTAATACTATATATATATATATATATATATATATATATATATATATATATATATATATATAAAAGTACAATGAAAAAATTAAACTTTAACAAGTTTCTTCAAGATGCTACCATCAAACATACTAATTTTAAGAAAAAATTTGCAATTATAAACTATTATCAAATATATATATATAAAAAAAAACTTTAATTGATAGTTAAAACTAAAAAAAATATGATAAATTATTTTATAATAATAAAATAACACAATAGTACAATGAAAATAAATATAAAATGTTGATCATGACAACTAAATAAAGTTCCCAAAAATAAATGATTGCAAATATAATATTCAAATTACATAATGACATGCAAAAAGTAAATAAATAGTTAAAATATTTAATTTTTCTTGTGAAAAAAAATTAAAGGATCCTCCAAATAATAATAAAGAGAGAAAGAGAGTGAATAAAAAAATAGTGAATAAAAAGAGTTTCACAAATAATAATGAAGAGAGAGAAAAAAAAAAGAATAAATAAAAAGATTACAAATAATAACGAAGAGAGAGAAAAAAAAGATAATGTAGCAATAGCGCTTTTCAAATGAATACATATTAATGCAAGTCATTTAATAAAAGAAATTCTACTATTAATGCAAGTTGAATCCCTAATTAGAACCCTTGTCTACAATAATGTACTAGGATTTTTACTAACAACAAACATACTATGATTCAACAATAATATGTATATATATTCTAAATTATAGTTTGAAATAATTTAAAATGATATTTTTTCAGAATTTTTTTGGTTTTTTTCTTTTTTCCTGAGAATATTTGGGAAATCTAGTTGCACATTGTCTTGCACGTGCAAGTCCCCCCTACTTGCAAAATTATCAATTAAAATTATTAATTTTGATGGATTAGTGAAACTGAGCTTGCACCAGCTCAACCTTTTGTTGTTTTGATGTTGGATTTAACATTTTAACTTCAACAACCAAACCCAAATTACAATTCTATTTTAAATTTTAAATTTTAAATTAATGTTTCCTGTTCAATATTTTAAAAAATAAGACACACCTCCCAAAATTAATAGACAGCAAGACTACAATTGGGTGTTTTGAGTAATTCAATACATTAAAAAAAAAAAAACTATTTACTTTGATTAATTCGATGAATTTATTAATAATAAATATAAAAATCTATGGTCCAAGTGACCAAAAATACAAAACAAAAGAGAAAAAAAATTATATATATATATAGGACATTTTTAAGACATATGATAAGTTTACAAACCGAGGTAGAGTTGGTGTATCTAAAAGGCTATGTAAGAGACAAAAATAATCCCACATATAACACAGTCAATTGAAAACCTATAAATCTATGATTAATACTATACAAAAAGGTATTTATTTTTGCTAAACATAGTACACCATTTACTATTTCATTAGGTTTTTATAATTGCTAAAATAATGCTTGTACTTTATTCTTTAACAGTCCGTTTGATACATGAATTCGTAATTTTTAAGATCAGTAAATAATGAGATTAGTAATTCCACTAAATAGAAATTACTAAAGATATGAGGAAGTAGATTTTAAATAATACTGATCTCATGGGTTAATTAAATATTTGATATTATTAAATTCAACTAGAATCATATATATCAAATATAATGTTATTTATTAATATTACGGCTTAGTTAAATAATCATGTATACCAAACAGACTGTAAGAAAAAACCTCAGAGATAATAAAAAAAAAAACTTTTTGAAAAATTGCAGTCCTATTCAAATTTTTTAAAATATATTATTTTTATTCTAATTGTAAAACTTAATTATATAATTATATTCATTTAGTCAAAATTATACTTACCACTTTTTACAATTGAAAAGAAATTAGAGGACAATTATGATAAAATCGAGTTGAATGATGCTATGCTAGAAAAGTAATAGGTATAATAGGTCAATTTTAATTTCAATTTTATAAAATAGGTGTAATTATAATTAAATGTTGGCTTGTTTATACGTGGCACCTCTTTTGAAATTATCTACCATTTTACCTAAATAATAGTACCACTCATAATCCTTTATTCCATTTCACTCAAATTTTATTTTCTCTCTCTATTGCCTATTTATCTTTATTTTGTTTTTCTTAAAAAAAAACTCAAAATTTCCTTCACATTTTCTTCAATTCTAAGAAAATTGTAAGAGATGAATATTTTAATGTTTTGATAGAAATTCCAAACAAATGATGTAATAGGAAAAAAAAAAATTCATCTATATCTTTTATTCGCTTAATATGATTAAAAAATCCAAATCATTTTGAATTTTTTTTAATTATATCCAAACCTTTTAAAATAGATAATTTTACCTTAATTGCAATTGTATCCGATTGATGAAATAAAAATAAAAATAAACCCATTATACCTATTATTTTTTTAAGCCACTCATCATTAAATTTAATTGTTGTCACATTCTGAATCGTGTGAACTACTGTCCTAATAATTGTGGTGGGGCTAAACCTAACCACATGGTAAAAAAGCAAAGTTAGTAGTAGTTCACTAAAGGTTTCTTTCTTATGTGGAAAATGGTATCACATATAAGGGGTATCATCATTTGTCACGACCTAAGCCCGTGTGAACTACTGGCCTAACAATTGAGGTGAGGCTGAGTTTAATCACATGACACAAAAGATAACCTCTAAGGTGTTAGTAATAATTCACTAAGTCCTTATATACAATTTAAATAAGAAGGTCATGAGTATCACATTCTCCCCCCACTTAAAATGTCACGACCCAACTTCTAAGCCGCAATGGTCTTAGGGCATGGATAGCCATAAGGACACCAATCACCCATAAAACTCATACATGCTAACATCCCTTCATGGTATCATGCCACTACCTAATAACAATATACAAACACATATACTTCCAATATCTCAACTTGATGTCACATTATAATTACCACTTAATCCACACATTTATGATGCAAGTTACAATTCACAACAATTATATTTTCAAATTCTTATACATAATTATTAATTCACATACTTAAGATTAGTGTTTTATCATATACAATTGTCTTTTAACATTTCTTGTATACATATGAACATATATACCTTAGTTACATAATGGAGCTCTAACAAGTTTACAAATTTACATATATGATCATAACAAATAAGAAATTATAACCTCTACATGCAAGCTCTCAAGTGTAGCATCATTACTTGAGGATCTCCTTGAATTTCATACATAATCTTCTAAATCTTTCACATATTTTGCTTTTAGAACATGTATATCCCTTGTCATGATTTACTAACTTTCCTAAAACACAAATAATCACCATTAATGAAAAAAATCTCAATTAGTGAAGAATATACTGCCAGAAACTGTGGCTTGGTATTCAACGTTAGCTTACAATAACATTATGGGCTCATACATATACTTGAAACATATGGAAATAAATAGAATCTTGACATGAACATATAAAGACAATTGAACGTTTTGATATGTACAAGTGAACTTGTAAGCAATGAACAAATAACATGTAAGGCAATGAATACTCAATAACACGTATAGAAGCAATAAACTCTTCATAATAGGTGAAAGTAAGTAATGTGGCAAAAGAGTCTTTAATATGTACTCACTTGTCTATACCTATAATATGTTCTTACGTATATGCATTCATTAGATTCTTATTATTACTTATTCTCATATATACTTTATCAACTTCACTTATATACTTCTAATAAATTTTTACTTTTACTATTCTCCAAGTCACACATATATATATTAAACTTTTCATGTTTAAGATCCATCAACAAAATCATATTTATATAACTAACCAAAGCCACTTATACATCATAATTATACTTGCACATTTCCAAAACTTAAACACTTACTATTGTGAAGCCTCGCCCGAACGCTCTTCCCTTTGCTCGGAAAAAATACCTTAAGAAAAGGCGAGCGATTTTTAAGAGAGTTTAGGTATGAGTTTTGGTGCTCACGATTTGAATAACTATCGTTTGGAAAATTGGTTTGATTTTTGAAAAGGGTTCGGGAGTCACCACCATAACTTATTTTTAATTGAAAAATTAAGAAAAAAACCCAATTTGACTCCAATTCATTAATTTTTGATTAATTTACCCAAGTATAAAGTCACTAGCCTTCAAACCAAGTTGAGTTCGGGGACTAAGTTTTTGGTTTTAAATAATTTCAATTTGGCTCTTAAGTTTGATTTGACTTTAAAATTGATTTCATGAATGATGAGTGTTAATTGCAATTTAAAATGCATGAGAATGACATAATTATGAATGTATGAAAAAAGTAAAGAGCAAGTAATTGAAAAATATTTACAAGCTAAGGAGAGTGTTCTCTCTAGTTCTTATGGATTCTGGGAGAACTACAAAATCGCTCCTTAATAATAATTAACTAATTGCAATAATTAAAATTTATAAGAGAGCACAAATTAAAATAAAAGGGGAAGGAGATTAATTGGGATTTGGATTTGAGACTTTGATTTAGATTCCAAGCATGCCTACGTACCCCATTGAATGGAGATCAAAACCCACGTAGTTCATTACACGATGAGGTAGAAGGATTTAGGGATTTATTAGTTTGATTGGATTGATTTGGGGATTTGAGTGATGGTAAGTGATTATACCTTCTTTTTAGAAATATGTGATGGGTGGATAATTTTACCGGATCGGAGTTCCGTTTCGGAGAGGTGGATTAAATTAAATTAACCTTAGGGGGGATTAATTTAAAGGATGGATTACCCAATTTTAATTAATTAAAATGATTAATTAATTAAAGTGATTAATTAACCAAATTGAGTGAAGACTAAACTATAATTAATTAATTAAAATCAAATAGAGTTTAATTAATTAGAGAGAGGGAGATAGTAGTAGAAAATTCAATACTAGCCCTTGGTGTGTTTTGAAATGAGAAATGGAGGGGGTATTTATAGGAAATGAAAGTGGGGTGAAAATACCAAAAAGGGCTGAAAAAGTGGGTTGGAAAACGGAGCAAAATCAGAATTTCCAAGCATAAAGGACCTGCCACCAGGACTAACTGCGGATCCGCGTCAGGTATGTGCTGATCCGTGTCACAAATTCGAAGACTACCGCCTAATGAGCTTGCGGATCTTTCGGTGAGTCTGGCGGATCTATTGGCCCATCCAGCTGACTTGTCAGCATCGTATTGGCGTGATTGACATGCGTCAGTACGACACATATCAGGCGCGTCAATGCGGATGAGCCAGATTGGCTGCGGCGGCCACAGGGAGTCTGACACGTCTGCAGCCGGCCTTTGAGGTGGCCCGAGACTACCTTGCGGACCTGCACAAGTCTGCAAGCCTATCTCGCGGATGCCTGTGTGGCAGCTCAATTTTCGGGTCATTCCGTCCTCCGGCTCAGTTTTCGGGTCAGTTTTTGGGGTTTTCAAAATTTAGAAAAATTACCGGTCAGTGGAGGTGGATCCAAAATTAATTATCGTTTGTAGTATGATGCTTAAAAGCCCATTTTTGCTCCGGGGACGTTGCCCCCTTACCTTTGCCCACTAACCGGCTAACGAGACCGCCGTACCGGCTCTGCATAGTACACTAAATTTAGCAGGTGTCAAGCTGCGATAGCATCTTAAGGGTGCAAAATTGAGAGTTCACAACTATACTCTTACTACTATATGATACTTCAATTTTTAATACATATTCCTCTTAATGATATATCACCAGACATAACACAACTTAATTTTTTTTATATATAAATTTCCTTTTTATTATATCGTTATTATAGTCCATATTAGATTCTCATATATTTTTCTTACCACATAGTGTCTTTAATACATTAACTTATTATTCTTATCACAGTTATACTTGTTTATTATTATTAATTACTTCTCACTACTTTCATTCCTCATAACCATGTATATTTTTATCACCACTGATTATATTTAATTACATAACACATTCACCCTAATTCATAAACAAATGTAATAATTAAATTTACCTTATGTAACTTATAACCAAATTATCATATGATATCTTGTTAAGCTCCATATTCATATACATAATTCAAATTATAATTTACCACCTCAATTAGAAGTCTTCTTTCCTTCATACACCACTACATATACATATTCACATATCTTCATATATATATAAGCACTCTCTTCTAGATCAATTCACTCCTATCACGTCACATATAGAATACATATTTGATTCACATATATTACTCTAAAATATACTTTAGCTTCTTATACACATATCTTGATCATTTATATATCTATTCTAAAATATTTTACTTAGCACATATCACTTAACCTTTATCATTTAGCATGTATCTTGAGTATTTATACATATACTTAAGAATGAGTAGAATAAAAAATATATGGACATGTGAAGTAACTTACTCTTTGGCATGTACATATGAACATATGAGGTAATGGACTTGTGAACATTCAAGAAAAGGAACATATAAACTTATTGAATAAGGAATATGTGTACATATGAGGAAATGAACATATAAACATATGAAATCATAAATATCCAATGACATGTAACACGTTTGAAAGTATGGATCAATATATGATTTAGCACAAATCGACTGGTTAGGAGCGGTGTGCTCCCCACATGTCTCATAATCACATATAAACATGGAACAGAGGCTCGGTTATGCATGTTACCCATATGTCACATGAAATAGAGCGAGATAGGTCAGGTCTCACGGCTAAGACCATAACCCTTCCCAGCTAGGGCTAGGGCTCGGATGCATGTACCCCATCTGCAAGTTTTCCCGTGTGCATACAGTCTGATGTATTACCCACATCAGTCGGAAATTTCTACTTTATGACTTGAAATTTCTTATATCAATTGTTCAAATGACACATCAAGTACTACATCACATGATTTCCTAAATGAAGGGACTTTGTTGAGCAATAAATCTAAATAGAGATATCATAGAACTTGTATCAAAGATAACAATGATTCAAGTGTAAGAATTTCAATAACTCATCAATGGAATTCAATGAATATGTATAGCATGGCTAATCATGATTTAATTAGCCTTGATAATAACTCATCAAATGAAACTCAATGAGTACATTTAGAAATTTCACGAGATCAATAATAAGAAACTTCAATGAACATGGCAAATGGAATTCAATGGACATATGAAGAATCAACAAATGAAAGGAATTTAAATGATCACATCATGTAGGATATTGATGAATTCACATGGAACATATATATATAATAAATGAAGAAATTATCAATTGATAAATGAATTCTCAATTACATGAATAAGGAATAATTTATGATTTAGGTGGTTTACAAAGAACTATAATCAAGAATTTAAAACACAATAGATAATAATATATTTTTCACTCACCTCATTCAAATAGCATTACTATTCTCATGAATTCTTCTTTCACATCTCATAATAACATTGATCCACATTATGCCCTTCATTATTCTCTTGGTCTCCTTTAAAGTCTATAAATCAATGAATTTCTTATAAATGAGCTCATCTAACTCTAAATCCTTAATTTACAATTACAAATAACTTCATCAAATAATAAATTTTAACTCAATCTCTACATAACCTTAACTCTTCTCTAACTATTACCTCATCATTAATTTACATTAAAGATTACAAATTAATTATTTAATCCACATACAAGTTTATTTACCCATCAATTCTTCACTTAAATTCATTAAAAGAATTCATATATTCTTAATTCTCATTTACTTACTATCTCACTATCAAATTCACAGTTGATATCATAATCAAGCTAATTAACCATATACAAACTTTTTTCTCATCAATTTCAACTTAAAACTCAATTAACAACTCAATCTTTACTCACAAATAACTCAAAATCAATAGAGAAAACTTGGCCAAATATTACCTTATTGCTTCAATCATTATCTATGATGAACAAATCTTGAAGTTAAAAGCCCAAACTCCATCTTTCTTGAAGAAATTTAAAAAATCACCCCATGGAGATGTTTAGAATTGAGAGAAAAGAAGAAAGAATGAAGAAATATGAAGAAAGGAAGAAGTTTTCTCAAAATTTTCGGTGGTTGGGGGTCAAATATCATATAAGGGGGTTGTTGGTTGCATTTAATGCACTTAGGTCGGTTGGGAAAAATCCAGACAATAGCCTTCCTGAGTTGCACGTTCGTGCAAATTGGAGGTGCATGGTCGTGCAACTCCAAACCTCTGTTGTCCCCATTTCTCTTCCTGACATTTCTATGCTTTTTACAATAACTCATGCTACACTTATCCAAATGACTTGATTCTTTTTTCTACTTAAACTAGACACATAAATATAATAAAAAATTTAGCTCAAAATATGAACTACATAATTTATAGTAAATTTTTAAAATCTCCCATGTTTCTGTGCAATTATAATCTGAACAGTTTCCACAATTTTTACTATATCTCCAAATAGACATGTTCAAATGAAAAACAGATTTCTAGAAAATTAGTTTACATGCAAATGAACATTTTTCATGTTTTGAACTTTCTCTAATTCAACCTCTAAGATCTTTAAAAAAAATCACATAAATTTCAGATTCTTCACTTCTATTTCTTTAATCCCTTTATTCCTTCTATCTAATCCTCTTCCAATTAACTCCTCGTGATTAAATCTCCATATTACTTGCATCCCATCATTCAAAATCACTCATAACTCATGAACTCCAGGAATACATGTAACTCATAGGGTTGGGGTATTACATTTATTTATTTTATTGTTTTATATTTCTTTTATTAAATTAATTGAGGAGTATGTGATTTTCCTAGTACCCATAAGGGCTAGAGAAAATATCCTCTTATCATATTTTATTTTTTGTTTCTTCCCTATAACTGTCATCCATATAACTTTTGCATCATCTTATAAATGCTTCATTCATCATTTCTTATCTATGTTCATGCATACATAAAAGTTATTTTGTACCTAAGCCAAGCTTATAAAATTAAAATGTTTATTACTAAAACCTGATCCCCAAGCTCAATTTAGTCATTCGTGGATTAATGTCTTTTCCATTGGAATAAAATAAATATTTGGAGTCATTTCATTTGGGTTTTCCTTTAATTTCCCAATTAAAAATAAATAAAATTAAAGTGGCGACTCCGAGTCACATAAAGCAAAAATGCAAATTCTAATTTTTCAGAAGCTCATAATTGTGAACCCTTAAATTTGTACCCCAAGACGATTGGTTTTCAATTACAAATCCGTAAAATCAAACCAGGCCTAAATCGGATCAGAAATAGGCTCAAACCGAGCAAAACAGTACAAAATCGAGTTGATTCGGATAAACCAGACCAAACTATACTGTGTCAGGTCAAAACCACTTGATTGGTACCACCGGTATTAAATTACGAATCCATACAATCAAATCGGACCCAACTCGGATTAGAAACGGGCCAAAATGAAACCAAACAGTGTAAACCGAGTCAAACCATTTGGTCTGGACTGAATCAGACCGGGCCAAGGCTATGGCCTTCTGGGCGGCACTGCGCGGCTCGCCAAGCATGCCACTCAGCGCGTGGCATTCCCAAACGTGCCGCTTAGCTCGCGGCGCGCCAGGTGTGCTGCCACCAGCGCCGCCCAGCCCCCCTCAGCTCCCTCTATAAATAGTCAGCCTCCTCTTTTGAAAAACCAGACGAAAAATTGGGAAAAAAAATGCAAAAAATGCTTATTTTGCTACCGAAATTCTGTCCAAATTCACTTTTTTTTATATCCAAATCATTCCATCTACCAAAATAATTTCAATTTAAAATTGTTATTATTTATTTTGAGTTCCTAACCCAAAGTGGAGCTCAGATCCGGAGTCAGGCTCACCCGGTCCGTGAAAAAACCAAGAAAAGCAAAGGTATAATTCATTTCTCTTGCAATTTTTAAATTCTAAAATTAGATCTAGAATTTATTCTGTTATCACGCCTTTATTTGGATCTAAATCTGAAAAGATCTAAATTTATTAATTTAAAATCTTAATTAAATTAATAAACCAAACAAACCTCTTTGAGTAAAACCCCTCCTTCACAAGAAGGAAAAACTGCGTGGGGTTTGATTCCCATTTAAAGGGATACGCATGCATGCCGATTTTTAAGGCATCAACTCCAAAATATTTTAAATAATATTTTCTCCTTTTTATTTATTTATTTTATTGCTTTATTTATTTTTTATTTAATTAATTGAGGAATATGTGATTTTCCTAGTACCCATAAGGGCTAGAGAAAATATCCTCTTATCATATTTATTTTCTGTTTATTCATTAATAAACTATCATTCATATAATATTTGTATCATTTATAATCTGTTCATTCATCATTCCTATTTATGTTCATGCATATATAAAGTTATTTTGTACCTAAGCCAAACTTAAGAAATTAAAATATTTATTACCAAAACCTGGTCCCCGAGCCCACTTTGGTCACTCGTGGAATAGTATTTTTTCCATAGGATAAATTGAATAATTTGGAGTCATTTCATTTGGGTTTTTCTTTAATTTTCCCAATTAAAAATAAATAAAATTAAAGTGGCGACTCTCTATCACAAAAAAGCGAAAATGCAAATTTCAATTTTCCAAGAACTCACAGCGGGTTCCAGATTGCTTGAAGTTTCTCTCAAAGAGCATTTCGATTCCCTTAGCGGATCGGACCGGTGCTCGGGCAAGGCCTCACAGTTGGCGACTCCGTTGGGAAAACAAATTTTTTTTTAAATAAAAGATAAAAGTGGATTACTTTTGGTAAAAACAAAGTTTGGTTTTTGTTCAAAATAACTTTCTATACATCACTACATGTTGACTCCTTGTCCAAAACCCTAGTTTCCTAGGAAAACAATGGATAGAAAGTAGCATCGAGTGGGTAACCCTCCTTGGGTCTATTCGCCGATAGTGAAATCATCCAGCCCGCAATGAATCCTTTAAATTCTTTTTAAAGGTGTAACGAGTATGCATGTACCGCTGGACCCACGTGAGACTCCTTGACTCACATGTGGTTAGGTATATAGCTGCTCTAGTGTGACGGGTACCCTATTCAAGCCATCAAGCCTTTTCATGTAAAGAACTTAGAACCTAACCTTAAGTTGTATGTTCCATAAAGCAAAAATCCTTATGCAATTGCATCTTCATCATGCATCCATATTGCACAACATGCATTCATGGAACCTTGAACCGAAGGAGAGTCAAACACTTTTAACCCAATCATATTTGTCCCATAAATTCCAAAAGCCCAATACCATTGGCCCATAAGCCCAGTATCATTGGCAAATCCCCAAAGCCTAATACCATTGGCCCATAAGCCCAGTATCATTGGCAAATCCCCAAAGCCTAATACCATTGGTAAAAACTCAAAAAACCCAATACCTTTTGGTCCATCCTACCTAAGGAAATCCTCAAAGCCCAATACCTTTTGGCCCATCATACTCAAAACTCAATGACTATTGGCCCACAACACCATAAGGGATCCTTTTCCCCTCAGAGTCTGTATACCCCGCATATCACATCTTCACCAAATACTTACTGAGTTTCTTTAGGTTTTACAAAGGTACCAATGGCTGATCCAACTGACATGGCTGCCCTGACCACATTCATGGCCAATCTCCTTCAGAAACAAGAGGAGAATTTTCAAGCAATTTTGAATGCTCAACAAGCCCAATTTGAAGAACAGAGGCATTCCATCATCGAAGAAGTACGGGCCATGGTTAATCAAGCTAGCCTCAACCCAACTAACCCAGACACAGCTTTGGACCAAACCATCCCAAATCTGAATTGGGCTAACCCTAATCCAATCCAAATCCCTGCTTGCACTACCTCTGTGCCAAGCACCCAGTTGTTTATGAAAAAGTTTGAAGCGATGGAGAAATCCATCAAAACCTTAAAGCTCCACAATGACCTGATTGATGTGGACAACTTAGTCCTGTTCCCTGATGCCAGACTTCCACCGAGATTCAAAATGCTTGAACTTGAGAAATTTGATGGAACTACTTGCCCCAAAACTCATTTGATGATATATGTGGGGGCAATGCAACCTTTGGGACTTAATAGTGAGCTCCTTACACAACTGTTCCAATAATCATTAACCGGTATTGCCTTAAGATGGTTTCTTTCATTAGACAAGAGCTAGAAAAGGACATGGGATGACATCTGTCAAGCCTTTATCAAGCAATATCACTACAACAGTGAAGTGGATGTCACTAGGCATGATTTGGAAACCACCAAACAGCTTCCAAATGAGTCTTTCTCCATGTTCCTTACAAGGTGGAGGGATAAAGTTTCTCAAATGGTAAACAGACCAACCGAACAAGAACAGGTGGACATCTTTGTTAAAAACCTACTCCCATCTTACCAAACCCATCTGGTAACCCAATACCTGCTCACCTTCAATGCTTTGGTGGCAATTGCATCCAAGGTTGAAGATTGCATCCAAAGTAGATCATTTCAATCCGAATTCTCCACCACCAATCTGAATATTGATGAAGAATCTGAACTCCATGACCTTTGAGGCTAAAACCAACATGCCTCAATCTCATCTTCCTTTTCAAACCTGCAGCCATGATTCCATGCATCTTCTTCAAAGTGGAAAACAGACCCCACTCCACCTCACCTCACCTCACCTCTACCTCAGTAGCATGTTATGGAGGAGCTTAAGCTCAGCAGATCTGACCTGTCTGAGATTGAGTCCAAATCCAAAATTGAGTCTGAGTCTATATTTAGAGTCCAAGTCTAAGTCCAAATCGAGTCAGAGTCTATGTTCAAAATCAAAATTTGAGTTTGAGTCTGTCATTTATAAATCTGAGTCTTTGTACTATATTCTCTTTTTGCAATAAAACATTTATATGCATTTCTCTATTCTCATCTTTCCTGATTAAACTAAAAAAAAAAAAAAAATTGGCAAAACATTTGCATTTCACTATGAAATCCACCATGATTTGGAACAAGCAAGACCTAAAGTATTCTTGTGTCTGCATAAGCAGCCGATTCACCAGATCCTAACCAAAGGATAGTCAAGATAATAAAGAACACCAAATGGTGATCAATTTAGTTGGAGCAGTCAAAGTACAAGGCAATCCAACGAAGTTACCCATTGCACTTTTAGGTAATCAAACATCAAACCTCAACAAGAGGCAACAATCTCAAAAAGGACCCGATGTCCTCACAAGATTTCTCTCTAGACCAACATTCAATACAATGGTCTACACAAAGATCAAAGCTCCAAGATAAAGGACAACAAAAGCCCAAATCATGGTAGAATAATCTTTAAATGCCAAAATTCATTGATTAAGCTCGCTAAGTTGAAAACCTGACAAGGCGACTTAGGCAAAAATTAGAGAAAGCTCGCCAAGTCGAAAACCCAGAAGGGCGACTTAGGCAGAAGTTAGAGCAAACTCGTCGAGTTGAAAACTCGAAAGGGTAGCTTGGGCAAAAATTAGAGCTAAAGAAAAATCATTATGATCAAATCATTATGTTCTTTATCCTTTTATCCCGCATTAAAGGCATATCATCTTAAAATCATCATCTTTCAGCTGATCCCTCATCAAGGGGCTCGCCTTTTGAATCGTTTTATGTCAAATCCATCACGTTGCCCTTTTCATTTAGTAAGGGCATATCCTTTATGTCATCTGTCACGTTGCCCTTATCATTCAGTAAAAGCATATCATTTTCTGTCATATGTCACGTCTCTTAGCCTAAATAGCTAAGTAACCCTTATCATATTAAGGGTAAATCCTTCAAATCATCTGTCACATCTCTTAGCTCAATCAGCTAAGTAGCCTTTATCATTCATTGGGGCAAATCCTTCAAAATGCTTGTCACAAAAAGCTAAATTGCTCTTATCATCCAAGAGCACGTCTTCTGAGTCATTATCCAAAATCAAATTAGAGTCTTCCCAAGAATCCCATCACTCTAAGAGTCTATTCAATCTCAGACAATAGGATAAGCCATGCTTATCTTCTTCATAAATCATGCTACAAAAACAAAATCATACAACCTCCCTAACACTGATCAAAAGGGCCTAAGCCAGATAAGGCATGCAATCTTTTCAAACCCAAGTCTCTTTGGTGAAATTCCAAGGGCCAAGCCCACTAAAAACCCAAGTCTCCTTGGTAAAATCCCAAGGGCCAAGCCCACCAGAAACCCAAGTCTCTTTGGTAAAATCTTTCAAGGGCCAAGCCCACCAAAAACCCAAGTCTCCTTAGTAAAATATCATCTTACAAGGGTAAAACCCACCAGAATCCAAAGTCTCTTAGGACTTATGAATCCTTTTAAACCCAAGTTTCCTTGGTACAAATACCATCTTACAACTGCCAAGCCCGTCAGCAGAACCAAAAATCCCAAGTCACTCAGGACTCTTGATCCTTGAAGCCCAGTTTTATTAGCAAAACCAAAAGTCAATCCATGACTTCTAAAGACCTATCATTCTTAAACTAGTTCAAAAGGGCCCAAACCAGTTCTTCCAAGCCCAAGACACCTTGGCAAATCAGACAGTCCTTCCAAGCCCAAGCCACCTTGGCAAATCAGATAGTCCTTCCAAGCCCAAACCACCCTGGCAAATCAAACAGTCCTTCCAAAGCCCAAATCATCTTGGCAAGACATACCATCCATCAAAGCCCAAGTTGCATTGGAAAATCAGACAGTCCTTCCAAGCCCAAGCCACCTTGGCAAATCAGAAAGTCCTTTCAAGCCCAAGCCACCTTGGTAAGTCATACTATCCCTCCAAGCCCAAAAGCCTCCTTGGCAAAAACATCTCTAAAATCCAAGTCATTTGAATAAGCAAAATCAAGCTTGCAAGTCAACTGGTCAAAAACACCTCCAAAATTCATGTCCAAAGGCAGACTTTTAACAGATGGGTCACACAAAGTTAACCCATAAAATCTCTCCCAAAGGCAAAACCCAACCTAGCCTTCTAAGCCAGACCACACTTGACTGAGCCTTCTAAGCATGATCTTCACCTTCCAGGCAAAATCTGACTGAGCCTTCCAAACATTATCACTTCCAAAATAGGCCAAAACTGACCCAGCCTTCCAACACAAGCCAAACCTGATTGATCCCTCTAAAGCAAAATCTGACCCAACCTTCCAAGATAACCTTCCAGGCAATACCTGACTAAGCCTTCCAAGCATAACCTCCTCCAAGGCCAAAACCTGACCCCTGCCTTGACTTTCAACCTCGGGCCAAATAACCGGGCCACTGTCCTTTATCATTCCAAAATGGGGGCACCCTCTTTTACAAAGATCAATACTTTTATACCAAATTGACCGCTCAAAGGTTCAAGGTATCCAATTCATCATTTTTGCATAGTTAGATGCATTTTGCATTAAGCAGGTCGCTAATCAGAGCTCCTGACAAAGAAAGAAACATCATCTTATTAGAGAGGATAATCATTTCTTCCTACTAGAAAGGACCAATCCATCCAAATCATCCTATCAAATAGGATCATTTTCAAATCTTCAGAATTGTCCACCAGACAGATCAATTCTGATGAAACCTAGACTCAGACCGGGGCCATCCTCATTACTTCCTAAAGATATTGGGGGGCATTTCCTTTACCCGAACCAATCAATCTCATACAGACCATCCTAAGACAGCCTTAGGATCCATACCTTAACTCTGGCTAAGGTTTCTCTTTCAGAATTAGACCTATCCTAAGATAGCCTTAGGATCTTCTTCCCAACCTGACCGGGATTATAACTCTTATTTTCCAAAACATATCGAGATTATATCTTATACCCAGAACAGACTGGGAATATATCTCTTATTTTTCCCACACAGATTTTCCTAAATATGTCTAAACACCAACCTAGAATTACTTTGATTCCTATTCCCCAGGTTCACTATCATTAGAATCGCCTTTTTAACAAAGACAATTCTAATTATGGGACAGTTTTGAACCCTTAAATTTGCACCCCAAGACGATCGGTTTTCAATTACGAACCAGTAGAATCAAACCGGGCTCAAATCGGATCAAAAATAGGCTCAAACCGAGCAAAACAGTACAAAACTAAGTTGATTCAGATAAACCAGACAATTTCAGGTCAAAACCACTTGATTGGTACCATTAGTTTTCAATTACGAATCTATAGAATCAAACCGGGCCCAATTCGGATTAGAAACAGGCCAAAACGGACTAAAACGATGTAAAATGGGTCAAACCATTTGGTTTGGACCGAACCAGACCGGGGCAGCACGCCCAAACGTGTCTCTCAGCTCGCGACAAGCCAAGCGTGCTGCCACCAGCGCCGCCCAGCCACCCTCAGCTCCCTCTATAAATAGCCGGCCTCCTCTTTTGAAAAACCAGACGAAAAATTGGGGAAAAATGCAAAAAATACTTATTTTGCTACCGAAATTCTGTCCAAATTCACTTTTTTATATCCAAATCCTTCTATCTACCAAAATAATTTCAATTTAAAATTTTTATTATTTATTTTGAGTTCCTAACCAGAAGTGGAACTCAAATTCGGAGCTAGGCTTGCCCCGTTCGTGAAAAAGCCAAGAAAAGTAAAGGTATAATTCATTTCTCTTGCAATTTTTAAATTCTAAAATCATATCTAGAATTTATCATGTTGTCACGCCTTTATTTTGATCTAAATCTGAAAAGATCTAAATTTATTAATTTAAAATCTGAATTAAATTAATAAACCAAACAAACCTCTTTGAGTAAAACCCCTCTTTCGCAAGAAGGAAGAACTGTGTGGAGTTTGATTTTCATTTAAAGGGATACGCAGGCATGCCAATTTTTAAGGTATCAACTCCAAAATATTTTAAATAATATTTTTTCCTTTTTATTTATTTATATTTAATTAATTAAGGAATATGTGATTTTTCTAGTACCCATAAGGGCTAGAGAAAATATCCTCTTATCATATTTTATTTTCTGTTTATTCATTAATAAACTATCATTCATATAATATTTGCATCATTTATAATCTGATCATTCATCATTCCTATCTATGTTTATGCATATATAAAGTTATTTTGTACCTAAGCCAAACTTAAGAAATTAAAATATTTATTACCAAAACCTGGTCCCCGAACCCACTTTGGTCACTCGTGGATTATTATCTTTTCCATGGGATAAATTAAATAATTTGGAGTCATTTCATTTGGGTTTTTCTTTAATTTTTCTAATTAAAAATAAATAAAATTAAAGTGGCGACTCCCTGTCACAAAAAAGAAAAAATGCAAATTTCAATTTTCTAACAATTCACAACGGGTTCCAGATTGCGTGAAATTTCTCCCAAAGAGCATTTCGATTCCCTTAGCGGATCAGACCGGTACTCGGGCGAGGCCTCCCAGTTATGTCTACTGATATTCGATGGCAACCTCCTCCTGCTAGCAAGCTTAAGTTGAATTCAGATGCATCTTTTGATTATCAAGTAGGTGTTGCTTTTATTGCCTTTGTTTGCAGGAAGCATAGTGGAAGTTTAATTGCAAGCAGTAGAAGGAAATTTTTTTTGTAATTCTCCATTGGTGGCAGAGGCTTATGCTCTAAGGGACGCAGTCAGATGGGCAAACAATCTCAAGCTAGAAAGGATAGCTTGTGAATCTGACTCCTTGGTGATTATTTCCTATTTAAATAATCACAATGAGAAGATCCCTTGGGAGGTAAAATCCATAGTTGAGGATATATGACAATTAGCTAGGCATTTTGTTTCTTGTGACTTCAACTTTGTTAATAGATGATAACTCTATTTTTTTAAAGTTATTTTACCTGTTTAAACTCAAATTTTGATTTAGTTCTTGAGAATTTAATAATATTATTATTTATTTTGAGAAATAAATAATTCTAACAATTTATTAATAAATTATAAAATATTTTTAGTATTTTATTTTATTTTATTTTGCAGATCAAAATAACATTAATGATGCAGGCGATGATGTCATGACATTAATGATGCAGGCAATGATGTCATAATAATAATGATACAGAAAATTATGCAAGATGGTGGAAAAAGAAGATGAAAATTGCCTATAAATAAGCATTACCACCCCTCCTTCAAATAATCATTCAATCATTCAATCAATTAGATAAATTTACATTTTCTTAGTTTCATTTCTTTTTATTTTCATTTTATTCAAGAAGAGAAGTTTTGGAGTTCGTGTACGCCAAAGATTGTATGCCAAAAAGAGTTTTTTCTAAACTTTTATTTTTTAATTCAATAATAAGTTTCTATTATTTTTCTATTAGATTGATTGTTAATTTAATTGTTTCTTTCTTCTTAATTATGAGTAGCTAAATTTCTTATCTAGGATTAGATGTAATTTATTGATTTTCCTATGACTATCTTTGTTTGATTGATTTGGTTTTGATTATTGAAATTAATCTTTTATCTTAGAATTTAATGCTTGTAAATAATTGATCATTATTTGTTTGTTTAAAGATATTATGTAAAGTAGTGAGAGTGAAAGTATAATATTAGTTCATTGAGATATTAGACCTAGGGAATGTGCTGCTTAGAGATAAAAACACTCATTTGTGATTAATTAAATGATTTCCATAAAACTTAATGGGTTTGTGTTAATTTCTTGCGATCACGAGAGTAGATATAAGGTTAACATAAATACTTGTATTGTATCTTGAGAGAGAATATCATATAATTTAGGAAAATATAATAATTAATTCCAATGAAAATTAAACCAATCTAGAGAACATAAAGAAGTCATAGGTAATTGTGAGGCCTCGCTCGAGCACCGGTCCGATCTGCTAGAGGGGATCGAAATGCTCATTCAGGTTTGAACTCACAATGGAACCCTCGGGTTCGGATTTGGTTGATTTTGAAAATTGATTTGGGAGTCACCACCTTAATTTTATTTTATGTAGGAAAAATTAAGGAAAAACCCAATTGATTGACTCCAATTATTTATCCAATGGAAAAGTGCAGTAGCCCTTGATTACCAAAAAGGATTCGGGGACTAGGTTTTCGGTTCATTTAATTGGTTTGGCAAATTTAATGCTAAATGGCTTAAAATGATTTCATGAACAATTATACAATACATGAATTAAAGTAAAGTAAAGAAATAAAGGAAATAACATAATTAAATAAAGAAAGCAATGAAAACACAAAACCTAAACTATGTGAAGAAGGTGAAAGAGGAGAAAAGTTTATTTTAATTAGATTTGATACTTTAGACAAGCATGCCTACGTATCCCTTTGAATGGGAATCAAAATCCACGGAGTTTGCCTTCTTGCGAAGGGGGTTTGTTTAGTCTGAGCCTTTTATTATGTTTCAGTTCATTGATTAAAAGGTGGGTTGATTAATTAGTTAACCTAATTGATTTACCAAGTTGAATTAATTTTTTCAGATTTTAAGTAACTAACAATCTAGATAAACCAATTTAATTAACTAACTAAGAAAAATAAAATAAAATAAATAAATAAATGAAAAGAGAAAGGAAAAAAAGCTTACCTTGCGCTTAAACGACTTTAGGACGACGGAGATTTGTCTTAGTCGGCGGCGAACTTGCCTCGGATGGCAGGAACTTTTGACTCAGCGGGTCAACTCAGGAATTCACAACCCAATCTCGCTTTGCAAATCAAGGAGCAATAGCAAAGCAAGAAATAAAAGAAATTGGGGAGCTTGTTCCTTTCGGACCAAGCTTAGGGGGATGGCTCGCTTGATGTAAAGGCTAATCAAGCAAGCCAAGAGATGTGTGAGTAAGATCTGAGTGTGGAAATGAGTTAGGGGATTCTCATTTATATAGGGAGAAGGTTGGAGGTTGAAAACACAAAGTTTCGATGTGAAATTTGGTGTTCTGACGCTCAAAATCGCACACGGGAGTTTTGGGACCGCACACGGAGCTTCTGGGATCGCACAGAAGCTATGGTGACCGCATAGGCTAAGTGATGAGTGCATAAGGACAATTTTGAACCTCACATAGGCTGTGCAGAATTGTACAGCCCTTGTGCGGTCATCAAAGTGGCCTATGCGGTCACTGGTTGCCCGATTTTGCCGTTTTTCGCCGTTTCAACTCTGTTTTTTGCGATTCCAGTTGTTTTGTGCTCTGTATTCAATCCCAAATGATCTAAGGATGATTTAGAGGCTTGAGGGATGAGTCCTAGGTCCCGAGAATCGGGTTCTCAGTTTTTGAGATTTTGGTGATTTCGGCTTTCAGAGGTCTGTTTACCGAGCCTAAGCGCCTCTAGGGTTCAAATACATACTAAAGGGTGCAAAATTAAGGGTTCACAGTTGCTCCCTCATCAGAATTATCTTATATGTAAGGTGATTCTGATGATAGTGAACCTGAGGAAAGGGATGGAAAAAAGGAACCAAAGGAATGTCTATGTCAGTGTTTGGACATGTTTGGGTAAATGATGATAAGGAAATGGAAAAAGGAACCATAGGGATATCTAGGTGATCATTGCTAGACATTTATGGGTGGATGAAGTGATATTCTCTATCTTCTTGGGAAAATCTAGAATGAAAGTGATATTCTCGGTCTGCTTGGGTAAAAGATCCTAAGACTATCCTATGATAGGTCTGATTATAGAAGGAAACCTAATTCAGATTTAAGGTATGGATCCTAAGGCTATCCTAGGATAGGTCTGATTATAGAAGGGAAAACCTAATTTAGATTTAAGGTATGAATCCTAAGGCTATCTTAGGATAGGTCTGATTAAGAAGGGAATACCTAATTCAAATTTAAGGTATGGATCCTAAGGCTATCTTAGGATGGGTCTGATTATAGAAGAGAAACCTAATTCATATTTAATGTATGAATCCTAAGGCTATCCTAGGATGGGTCTGATTTGAGATTAATTGTTTTAGGTGAAGGACCCTATGACTGCTTGATTTAGGAATTCGGATTGGATCTGTCTTGATTAATGGAATTCAGATTTATGATCCGTCTTGATTAATGGAATTCGGATTTATGATCCGTCTTGATTAACAGAATTTGGATTTATGATCCGTCTTGATTCGGGAGCTCTGATTAGCAACCTGTTTAGTGTGAAATGCATCTAAATATGCAAAATTATGAATTGGATACCTTGAACCTGTGAAGAGTTAACTTGGTAGGAGAGTGCTGATCTTTTGGGAGAGAGGGTGCCCCCATTTTGGAAGGACGATGAAAAGTAACTCGGTTATTCTTCTTTAGGAGGAAGTCAAGGCTAGGTCAGGTTTTGGCCTTAGAGGAGGTCATTCTTGGAAGGCTAGGTCAGGTATGGCCTATAAGGAAAGTTATCTTGGGAGGCTAAGTCAGGTTTTGCTTGGAAAGTTATCTTAGAAGGCTCGGTCAGGTGTGGCCTCGGAGAAAATCATTATGGAAGGTCAGGTTTGGTCTTTGGAAGGCTCGGTCAGGTTTGGCCCTAGAAGGTTGTTTTGGAAGGCTAGGTCAGGTTTTTGCCTTAAAGGAGGTCATCTTGGAAGGCTCAGTCAGGTATGGCCTAGAAGGTTATTTTAGGAAGGCTAGGTTAGGTATGGCCTAGAAGGAAAGTTATCTTCGGAGGCTAGGTCAGGTTTAGCTTGGAAGGCTCGGTCAGGCGCGGCCTCGAAAAAAATCATTTTGGAAGGTCAGGTTTTGCTTTAAAGGAGATTAGGTGGGAAGGCTCAGTCAGGTTTGGCCTGGAAAGTTATTTTGGAAGGCTCAGTCAGGTTTGGCCTTGGAAGGTTATTTTGGATGGCTAGGTCAGGTTTTGTCCTTGGAGAAGATTAGGTAAGAAAGGCTCGATTTAGGTTTGTCCTTTTCAAAGGTGAAGATTGTGGGTTGGATTTTGTGTGACCCATCTGTTAAGAGTCTGCCCTGGATATGGCTTTTGAAGGTGATTTGACTAGTTGGTTTGCCTCTTGATTTTGCTTGTCCAAATGTCTTGGACTTTAGGGATGATATGGCTTGCCAAGGAGACTTGGATCTGGAGGGATGATATGATTTGCTAAAGAAGCATAGGATGGGCTTTGACTGGTTTAGACCCTTTTTAATCAGTTTGAGGATGATAGTCCTTAGGAGTTATGGCTCGACTTTTGGCTTTGCTAAGGAAATTGGGCTTCAAGGATCATGAGTCTTGAGAAACTTGGGATTTTTGGTGGGCTTGGCCCTCGAAAGATGAGATTTTTCCAAGGAGACTTGGGCTTGAAAGGATGGTAGGTTGGGCCTTTTGAAAAGTTTTGGGGAGGTTGTATGATTTTGCTATCGTAGCAAGATTTATGGAGCAGATAAGTACAACTTATCTTATTGTCTGAGATCAAATAGACTCTTAGAGTGACGGGACTCTTAGGGGAGACTGTAATACCCTAGCCTAATAATCATATTGATTGCATGATGATATTGAATGTGAATTTAATGCTTATGATGATATGTTATGTGTATATGTGAATAAGTATATGGGATTGATATGTATATGATAAGTTGATATGGCATTTGCCATGAAATCTAGATAGTGGATTTTATATGGATCAAAGTAGTAATTAATTGTGCTGGAATTGTAATTGTAAGAAGTATGGTTAATTACGTTTTGCTTGGTTCATTGAACCTAGGCTTATTGTGTCATGATTCATTGTAAATGGAATTGAAGCGAGGGACTTAAAAATAAATTTGGCATTTCATTTGGATTTTAAGACAACAAAAATTGCATTTTCTTCATCTTCTTCTTCTTTCTTCAAA
>CATKHJ011105071.1:0-11806 GCA_949750685.1 Vernicia montana
ATTTATATGGAAAGCATAAATTTTCATGGAAAATAAATGGGGGAGGGGATTGGTTGGGATTTGGATTTGAAACTTGGATTTAGATTCCAAGCTTGCCTACGTACCCCATTGAATGGGGATCAAAACCCACGTAGTTCATTCCACTATGAAGTGGAAGGGGGTTTAAAAATCGGTCAGATTTGATTGGTTTGATTTGGTTTGAGGTTTGATCGAGGGTAAGGAATTATACCTTCTTTTTGGTTGGTTTGAGTGGTGGGAGAGTGGTTTTACCGGAGCGGAGTTCTGTTTCGGAAAATATGATGATTTTGAAAAAGGAATTTGATTACTCAAACTTTAATTAATTAAAAAGATTTATTAATTAAAATGATTAATTAAAAGGATTAATTAACCACTTGAGTGAAAATTTAATTAAAAAAAGAGGATTAATTAATTAATTAAAATTGATTTTTAATTAATTAATTAATTGAAAGTGGGTGAAAATTAAAAAAAAAAAGATTAATTAATTAATTAAAATTGATTTTTAATTAATTAATTAATTGAGAGTTGGTGGGAACTTTAAAAAAAGATTAATTAGTTAATTAAAATTAATTTTTAATTAACTAATTAATTAATTAGAGAGAGTAAAACTAATTATAGAGAGAGAGAGAGAGAGAGAGAGAGAAAGCAATTGGAAAATTCACAAAGACTTTGAGGGTGTTTTGAAGTGAAATGGAGTAGGCTATTTATAGGGAAAATGGAGGTGGAAAAAAGACCAAAAGGGTACAAAAAAGCAGAAAAAAGGAGGAGCAATTTCGAAATTGCGCAAAATGTGACGGAGCCGTGAAGAATGGGTGCGGCTCCGAATGGCCTCCACGCGGACGCCGCGTGGACGCCACGCGGCTTCGTGCAGAGGACACGCGGCGTCCGCGTGTCTCTGCACAGCTCCGCGTGGCCTCTATGCGGACGCCGCATGGACGCCACGCAGCTCCGCGCAGAGTACACGCGGAAGCCGCATGTCTCTGCGCGGCTCCGCGTGGCTCTGGGCTCCAGCTCGGCTTTCGGGGCTTCTTCGGGTCAGTTTTTGAAAGTTTCAAGTCAGTTTCTGGGGTATTTTGAAGTTTGAAAAATTACCGGTCAGTATCGTTGGATCCGAAATTAATTATCGGATATTTTGACAGTCAGTTTAGAGGAAAATGGGGTCATTTTCTGGAAAAGGCTGTCTGGTACAGAAAGTCTGGTCGGGGTCTGAAAAGTGATATCAATCTGTGTTGGAAAGAAATAAATCGTTTACCTTTCTGGAGCACTGCTCCCTTGACCCTTGCCTGCTAACCGGCTAGCGGGACCGCCGTAACGGCTCTGCATAGGGCACGAAATTTAGTAGGTGTCAAGGTGCGGCAGCATCTTGGGAGTGCAAAATTGAGGGTTCACAGGGACATGTTATAAATATGGCCAAGCAGGGCATTATATCAAGGGATGTCCCTTGTGGGGAGATCATCAGAGTACGCCCGCTACTTCCCAGCCTACAGTGCAAATGACTAGACCTGATACTAAGAATTCAGGGGGTAGAGGCAGTGGACAAGGCCAAGCACTTGGGACCAGTCAAGCTACAGAGGGGAGAGGTAGAGACATAGTATTTGCCCTGAATCAGCAGGAGGATCGTGCTTCCAATACAACAGTGACAGGTATTCTTCTTATACAAGATGTACAAGCTAGAGTTTTATTTGATTCGAGTGCTACCCATTCGTTTGTTTCACCATGTTATGCTAAGAGATTGGAGAAGGGTAGAGAGATCATGAGTAACCTCTTAGAAGTGTCCACTCCTTTAGGGGAAACTATAGAGGTGAAACATGTGTATCCTTCATGCATGGTAGAGATTGATGGGAGGAAGCTTCCATATGACTTGATTGAATTGGAGGTATTTGAGTTTGATGCGATTCTTGGTATGGATTGGTTGTCCAAACACCATGCTCATATAGACTGCCATGAGAAAAAGATAGAGTTCAAGCCACGGGACGAGCATGAGTTTGTGTTTCAAGGGGATAGAAGTGATGTACCTTCCAATTTCATATTGGCCATTGGGGCAAGGAGACTTCCAAGGAATGAGTGTCAAGGATATTTGGTGCATGTGGTTGATACAAGGGAAACTCCTAATGAGTTACGACAAATGCCAGTAGTTAGTGAGTTTCCATATGTGTTTTCAGAAGAGTTGCCAAGTTTGCCACCTGAAAGGGAGATTGAGTTCAATGTCGAACTTCTTCCTAGTACTCAGCCAATATCTATTCTTCCTTACAAAATGGCACCTGTAGAATTGAAGGAATTAAAAGTGTAGTTGCAAGATTTATTGGATAAGGGGTTTATCAGACCGAGCAGGTTGCCATAGGGTGCACCAGTCCTTTTTGAAGAAGAAAGATGGTTCAATGAGACTGTGTATCTATTATAGACAGCTGAATAAGATGACTGTCAAGAACAAGTATCATTTGCCAAGGATTAATGATTTTTTTGATCAATTGCAATGAATAAGTCACTTCTCCAAGATTGATCTCAGATCGGGCTATCATCATCTCAGAATAAAGAATGAGGATATATGTAAGACTGCTTTTAGGATGAGGTATGGTCACTATGAGTTCACAGTGTTACCCTTTGGGTTGACCAATGCTCCAACAGTATTTATGGACTTGATGAACCGAGTGTTCAAGCCATATTTGGATAAATTTGTCATTGTATTCATTAATGACATCCTTATCTATTCCAAGAGTAGAGATGAGCACGAAGAACATTTGAGAGTAGTCTTGCAGATTCTGAGGGAGAATCAGTTATATGCCAAACTATTGAAGTGTGAGTTTTGGCTTGATCATGTATGCTTCTTAATGCATGTGGTTAGCAAATATGGCATCCAAGTAGATCCTAAGAAGATTGAAGCAGTGTTGAGTTGGCCTAGACCCACATATGTGACAGAAGTTCGTAGTTTTCTTGGTTTGGCAGGTTATTACAGGAGATTTGTTAAGGATTTCTCCAAGATAGCTTCACCATTAACCAAGTTAACTAGAAAGAAGGTGAAATTCCAGTGGGATGATGATTGTGAAGAGAGTTTTTAGAAAATCAAAACTTGCCTCACTACAGCTCCAGTACTTGCATTAACAGAGGGATCAGGTGGATTTGTAATTTACTGTGATGCTTCAAGAGTGGGACTTGGATGTGTTCTTATGCAACACAGAAAGGTGATTACATATGCTTCAAGACAGTTGAAGAAGCATGAGATGAACTACCTTACGCATGATCTAGAGATGGCAGTAGTTATCTTTGCTCTCAAGATATGGAGACATTATCTTTTATGGTGAGAAGTGTGAAATCTACACCGATCACAAGAGTCTTCAGTACATCTTACAACAGAGGGATTTGAATCTAAGACAGAGGAGATGGGTAGAACTACTCAAGGATTATGATTGTCAAATTATTTATCATCCGGGTAAGGCTAATGTAGTAGCGGATGCCCTGAGTAGAAAATCAATAAGGAGTTTATCCCATATTGCAGTGGGGAAGAGACCTTTGATCAAAGAGTTGAAGGGATTTGTGAGACCTCGCCCGAACGCCCCTCCCCTCGCTTGGAAAAAATGATGCCTTAAGGAAAGGATAAGCAATTTTTAAGGAAGGTTAAGGTACGAGTTTCGGTGCTCACGATTGGAAGCGGCTATCGCCTCAGAAAATTGATTTGATTTTTGAAAAGGATTCGGGAGTCGTCACCCTAATTTATTTAAATGGAAAAATCCAATTTGACTCCAATTTATTAATCTTTGATTAATTTATCCAAGGATAAAAATCACTAATCTTCGAACCAAGTTGAGCTCGGAGATTAGGTTTTTGGTTTTAAATAATCTCGATTTGGCTCTTAAATTTAATTTGACTTTTGAAAATTTATTTCATGAATGACAAGTATTAATGACAATTTATAATGCATGAGCATGAAATAATTATGAAATATATGAAAAAATAAAGGGCAAGTATTTAAACATCCACAAGTAAAGGAGAGTATTTCCTCCAACCCTTATGGGTACTAGGGAAATCACAGAATCGCTTCTTTACTCCAAAATAATTAAATAAATAAATGCTTTAATTGAAATTTACAAGGAAAGTATAAATTGGCATTTTACATGAAAAATAAAAGAGGAAGGGGATTGATTGGGATTTGGATTTGAAACTTGGATTTAGATTCCAAGTGTGCCTACGTACCCCACTGAATGGGGATCAAAACCCACGTAGTTCGTTCCACTGTGAGGTGGAGGGGTTTAGGGATTGGTTAGATTGATTTGATTTGATTTGGAGTGATTTTGGAATTGGTAAGAGAAGATGATGTACCTTCTCTTTAGGGGAATTTTGAGTGGACGGAGTGATTTTTCGGACCGAAATACTGTTTTATCGGTTTTGGATGATGGATTGAAGGAAATTAATTTGATGATTTGGTTGCTTAATTATCCAATTTTAATTAATTAAAAAGATTAATTAATTAAATTGATTAATTAAAAGGATTAATTAATCAAATTGGGTGAAGAATTAATTAATTAAAAAGTTAATTAATTAAAATTAATTTTTAATTAATTAATTAATTGTGGTTACTCAAATTGAGTGTGGAAAAATGATTTTAGAGAGAGAAAGAAGAAGCAAATGGATAGTCAATCAACAAATGCTTGAGGTGTGTTTTAAAATGAAATGGAGGGGGGTATTTATAGGAGCAGATGGGGGCAGAAAAGACAAAAAAGGGCTTCAAAAGTAGAAAAAATGAGGGGTAAAAGGGTAAAACGGTGAAAAGGTGACTGGCCTCAAAGAGGCCTTGCGACTTCCTCTAGGGGAGCTAGCGGACACGCCAGAAGCTGCCAGCCCTTCCGGAGGACGGTCAGATGCGTCAGATTTGATCTGACGCGTCTAACACTGACGCGCAGCAGGCGCGTCAGTGCGGACCCTCCAGGTGACTCACGGAAGCCGCGAGTCACGGCGGTGCATCCGTAGACGCGCCTCGCGGACCTTGAGGACGCGTCGGCCAGTTTAGTGGATGTCCGCGAGATGGCCCGATTTTCAGGCCACTCGCTCTCCGGTTCGATTTTTGGGGTTTTTCGGATCAATTTTTGGGGGTTCCGGGTCAGTTTTCGGTAGTTTATGAAGTCTGAAAAAATATCGGTCAGTGGCAGTGGATCCAAAATTAATTATCAGATAGATTGGCAGTCAATTTTAGGGAAAATTCGATCAGTTTTAGGAAAGTGTTGTCTGGTATAGAAAGTCTGGTCAGGATCGGAAAAGTGTCAGTCTCCTTGTAATATTATGCTTGTAATATCAGGATCGCCGTACCGGCTCTACGTAGCGCACGAAATTTAGAAGGTGTCAAGTTGCAGCAGCATCTTAAGGGTGTAAAATTGAGGGTTCACAGGATTGTTCAAGAAAAGGGTTGCAATTTGAGGTTTCCAAATCTCAAGTTCTGATTGCTCACTTTCAAGTGAAACCCAAATTGATTGATGAGATTAAAGCATTGTAAGATGAAGATCCTTCATTGGTTAAGCTGAAGAGAGAGGTACTAACGGGTCAAGCAGCAGAGTTTGAGTTGAGAGATGAGGTATTGATGCATGGAAAGAGGATATGTGTACCAGATGTGAATGATCTTAGAGAGAAGATCATGAAAGAGATCCACCAGACACCTTACAATGTTCATCCAGGCACCACCAAGATGTATCATGATTTGAAAGATTGCTATTAGTGGTCTGGTATGAAGAAGGATGTGGCTAATTTCGTATTTTCATGCTTGACATGTCAGCAAGTCAAGTTTGAACACCAAAAGCCATCCGGTCGATTGCAAGAGATTAAGCTACCAGAGTGGAAATGGAAGCGCATCACAATGGACTTTGTGGTAGGGTTTCCAAGGTCCTTGAGAGGTTATGATTCTATATGGGTGATAGTTGACAGATTGACTAAATCAGCTCATTTTATAGAAGTCAAGACAACCTACACAATAGCCCAATATGCCCAGTTGTATTTGAACAAGATTGTGAATCTACATGGTGTACAAGTATTCATCATTTTGGATAGAGGTACTCAATTCACATCTAGATTCTGGCACAAGTTACAAGAAGCTTTGGGTACTCAGTTGGACTTCAGTACAACTTTTCATCCATAGACCGATGGGCAATCAGAGAAAATCATACAAACTCTTAAGGATATGCTCAAAATGTGTGTGCTAGATTTTGGTAGGAGTTGGGATAAGTATTTGCCCTTTATAGAGTTTGCGTACAATAATAGTTATCACTCTACCAAAGGCATGGCACCGTATGAGGCATTGTATGGAAGAAAGGGTGGATCGTCGATATGTTGGATGGAAGTAGGAGACAAGCATATTGAAGGACCAGAGTTGATTAAAGAGACTTCAGAGAAAGTGCCAATGATACGAGAAAGATTGAAGACTATCTTTAGTAGGCAGAAGAGTTATGTGGATCCAAAGAGAAAAGATGTCCGCTTTTCCATAAGAGACCACGTGTTTCTTAAAGTCTCTCCTAAGAAAGGTGTAATGAGATTTGGCAAGAAAGGCAAGCTCTCACTAAGATTTGTAGGACCATTTGAGGTGTTGGAGAGAGTTGGCAATGTCTCATATAGATTAGCTCTTCCACCGAGTTTGAGTCATGTGCATCCCACATTTCATGTATCTATGTTGAGGAAGTATGTATCGGATCCATCCCATGTGTTGCAACTGCAAGCTTTAGAAGTAGATAAGAATTTAGCCTACGAAGAGGTACCAATTGCAATCATCGATAGACAAGTGAAGAAGTTGAAAAATAAAGAAATAACAATGGTTAAAGTACAATAGAAAAATCGTGGTTTAGAGGAGTGTACATGGGAGAGTGAGCAAGATTTGCTACTCAAGTATCCTCATCTATTTTCTGTATAAATTTTGTTTATGCTATGAGTAATTGTAAAATCCAGGGACGAATTTTTATAAGGAGGGGGAGAATGTAATACCCCAAGTTCATGTGTGTATTCATTTGATTCTTTATATGAGTTATTAGATGTGTACCAAGTATGTTTATGAGTTATGAGTTGTATGATAAGTAATATATAAGGATATTGAAGTGTTATATTGAAATGAGGCTAATGGGATGAGTTTATGGCTATATGTGGTGAATTAGAAGTTGTTTTGAAGATTTTGAAATGTGAACCCTCATTCATGCAGATGAACGCTCGTTCATATGGTTGAACGTGAATTCAGGCAACTTCTGTGTGAACAGTAGCAAATTGAGGGAATGGAGATGAATGTTCATTCACAGAACATGAACGCTTGTTCATGAAAGTGAACTCTCGTCCATCTACTTGAAGGCTCGTTCAGAAACCTTATATGTGAACAGTTAAAACTAAAGAATGCAAGATGAACGCTCGTTCATATGAGGTAAATGCTAGTTCATCATGTTGGGGCTGGGCAGATTTGAAGGACTATATAAAGAGATTTAAGCCCCAAATCAGTTCATTTAAGCCATTTACTCCTCCCTAACCTTAAAACTTCAAGAGAAACACCTTACCCACTCATATTAAATGCCAAGAGACTTCATTGATTGCTTCAACAAAAGGATCTAGGGTTGCATTTGTCCATTCCATTATCCATTTTTTGAAGCATTTATTGAAGAGGTGAATTAGGGTTTTGGATTTCTTTATAGTTCTTCTTCTCCATTGTTATAATCTATGCATTGGGGAGGGTATATGATTAGAAATCAAGAGTCTAGCATGTGTATGGTGATTAAAAGCATGTATTGATGTGTATTTGTTATTTGTATGTGTTTTTGTGTATAGTTTATCCTAGAAGTCATAATGGAGATTATGATGGTTGTGATGATCCATTTTGTTTAATGTTATTGAGGAGTTTTCATAGAGTGATAGAGCATTCTTTTGGCAAAGGTGAGTAGAAAATATATTACTATTCTTGTATTTGAATCCCTAAGGCATAATGCCTAATTTCTTGTATGAGCCACCATGAGAAAAGTATGAAAATTGTTTATTAAACCCTAATGTTTCATTAAACTTTACAAGTTCTTAATTATCCATTCACTAATTATTATCTTTTATAAGAACCATATATTGTTATATGTCTATGAGTATGAGAACCATTCGAATTATATGAGCTATTTGTCCATGAGAACCTAAATTATTCTATCTATACGTGATAATCTTAGTGGTGTAGAAATTCCCTACTAATGTGGGTTAATCATTAGACATTATGCACATTGTAACCCAATGGATAGGGTATAATATCCTACCCCTATCTAGGAAGGGTAAATTGTCCTAGACGTGAAATCTGATTCATTTCATGTATTACTTGGAAGAGTATGTTAATTATACCTCTACTCTTATTATGAAGAAGAATATGCCCAACCGGTTTCTATTCTTTATTACGAGGGGAATATGCTAATAAAGTGCATCTATTACTAATATGTTACTAGTTGATTTCTATATCCATCTATTTATGAGTTATGATTTCTTTCATGAGCTATATATATGTTTATTCTTGTATATTATGAGTTATTCATTCTTACGAGTTATATAAGCCTCATGTGCTATATTATAAGTCATTTGACAAGTTATAAGCCTTATCATTCTTGTGAGATAGCCTTGAATTACCCAGCCTCATAAGTATGGTAGTATATTCTTTACTCACTGCTTTATCTCATTAGTGATTTCATTTTTCAGGAGATTAGAAGTTCATCAGTTCAGTTCTTCAGGCATTTTTCCTTCCTAAAGAACCACCTTGATAAATGTAATTTCTCCATTCTATTTATGTATTGAGATACTTTAGTGCTCCATGTGTGTAAGAGAGAGTTATTCTTTTGGCCTTGATGGCAATTATGGATATATATATATATATATATATATATATATATATTATTTTATGAGAATTATGAGATGTAAGAAATTATGAGCATGTGTCTGAATTTAGGTTCTGATCTTGGGAATTGTTTGTATTAGCTATTATGTTGGCATGAGATTTATTTGTATAGATGGGTTATACAGGTTTTAGGTGGCCTTATGCTTATCTATGCCCTAGAATCGTCACAGTTGCGAAGTTGGGCTGTGATAACTAGTGGAACCTTAAATCGGTATGATTTAGGAGAAGTGGATATAGGAGAAGAAATTGGCTTCAAACCACTATAAAATTGGCTAAGTTTTCTCATTCGTCTCTCTATTCATTTTATTATTATTGAATTTGTTTTAATTGATTCACATATTGCATTTAGGGTAATTAATTGCATTAGAAAATTTATATTCCTATTCACCCCCCTCTAGGAATTGCCATACTTGGGCTAACAATTGGTATCAGAGTTTGTGTTATTGATTATTATAAAATCCAACAATTTTAAGAGCTAACGATAATTATGGCAGGTATTCCAAGAATTCTATTTGAAGAGGGATAATGTAGCACAAGACCTCCATTATTTTGTGGTTCTAACTATAACCAATGAAAAGTAAGAATGAGATTTCATATAAGGTCTAAAGGATATGACCTTTGGGAAATTGTAGAAAAAGGTTCATTCATTTCCATGGATAAAAATACAAAAAATCCCAAAGATCCTTCAAGTTTTACCGTAGAAGATAAGAGGAAATTGGCATTGAACGACAAAGTGGTAGACCTCCTATTTTGTGCTCTTGATGAAACCGAGTTTAATAGGGTTTCCGCTTGTGAATCCGCCAAGGAGATATGGCAAGTGTTGAGGATGACACATGAAGGTACAAGTCAAGTAAAGGATACAAAAATAAATATCCTTACAACAAGCTTCGAAAATTTCAACATGAAGGAAGATGAGTCTATCTCCGACATGTACAAGAGGTTCACAACCATAGTAAATGAGCTAAAAGGACTTGAGAAGACATTCACTCAAAAAGAGCTAATCACCAAGCTCTTGAGATCTCTACTTGAAAAATTCGATTCAAAGGTGGATGCAATTGAAGAGTCTAAAAATTTGAGCTCACTTACTCTTGAAGAGCTAATTGGAAATCTCATCAATTATGAAATGAAGAACAACAAGAGACAAGAGAGAAAGAGAAAAGTACTTCATACAAAGATAAGTCTATTGCTCTAAAAGCATCAATTGAGGAATGAGATGAATTCTCAAGTGAGGATGATGGGCAAGAAATTCTACGTTTTGCTAGAAGATTCAAGAGACAAATACAAGAGGATGAATTTTGACAAGAACAAGGGAAAGCAAGAAGAAGAACACAAGGATGTGGTAACTTGCTATGAATGCAAAAAATCAAGTCACTATAAGCATGAATGCCCTCTCTTTAAGCACAAGAAGAAGAAAAATAAAGATGAAAAAAGATACTTGAAAAAGAACAAGGCATATACGGCTTATAGTGGAAGTGATACTTCAAGTGATGAAGGATCATCCGAAAGTGAAAAAGATGAGAGAGCCGATTTATGTTTCATGGAATTAGATGATCAACAAGAAGAAGATGAGGTAAATTCTAATTCTTATTTTTTTAATGAATTGCAAGATGCATTTAATGAATCGATGGAAAAATTTTTGATTCTTGCTAAAGAAAATAAATTTTTGAAAAAGAATTTAGTGCATTTGAAAAATGAGCATGAAAAGTGTTTGATTGAGCCAAAATTTAATTTTGAGAAAATTTCAAAAGAAAAGGAAAAACTTTTATTTCAAGTGAATGAATTGAAAAATGCTTTTGACAAACTCTCTAGTGAGTATGAGAAAATCAAGAGTGAGCTTGTGGACTCAAAAGAATTATTGAGAAAATTCTCAATTGGAAGCAAAACTCTTGATGATATCATTGCTTCATAAAGACATGTGTTTGACAAGCCGATTTGGGCTACAAAGTGAATTCTAAAGAAAAGAAATATGATAGATTTTTCAAAAATGAAATTCAGCCCAAAAATTTATCAAAATGCTTTCATTGCTATTATCATGGTCACACTATGCATAAATGCCCTATTAAACTTAAGAAACCATATACCATTAGGAATGTTTGGATTTCAAAAGAATAAAAACCAATTCTTAAGAATGTTTGGGTTCCTAAGAGCACTAACTATGATGGACCCAAAAGCAAAAGGGTACCAACAAATACATGAGAATTTTTGTCTTGTAGGGAGAGTACAAAGGAAAGAAATAAGTATGTGCTCAATACTTATGACAAAGCAAAAATGAAAAAATTTCATTTAGAACAATTTCTTTCAACATAATGTTGGGAGCTAATTTTGAAGAAATTGTGAGTATTGAAGAAATTTCATTTAGAACAATATCTTTCAACATATCTCAAGTAAGTTATATCAAACTTAATGTTATTTGATGTTATATAATGATTTCGATGATACTTGAGAATATCTGCTTAATTATTGGTGATATTGATTTATACATGCTTATTATGTGCTAAATGATGAACTTTTGAATTTTCATAATTTTAAGTTCAATTCATATTTATTACAAATGTTTGATAATGTTAAAATTATTTTGATGATATTGGAGATGTTTAATTGATTTTGATGAATTTATATGACATTTATTGAAATAAATGTATGTGTTTGTTTGATTATATATTATTTGACAAAAAAGGAAAATGTATGTTTAAGGGGCGATGAATATTGAGCTTATTGTGTAACATTGATTCGTTTTGAATACATTGTTGAGGGGGAGAATTATTGGATATGAATATCTTGAATATATTTGGATATTGTTGTCTTGAGAACTTGGTTATTGATTGTTATATACATTGATGATACTTGAAGAAGAATGTTGATGAATATTGATTTTGTTGGTGTATATGATTTAGGGAGAGAAAGTATGTGAATACTTGATGA
>CATKHJ011105088.1:0-11207 GCA_949750685.1 Vernicia montana
TGGGGAGTGGATGTAGGATTGGTTATAATCCGAACCACTATAAATCTTTGTGTTCATTCTCTTTCTTTCCCTCTTGCTTAATTAAATTTTTTAATTCCCCACCAATTCAACCCCCCTTCTTGGTCCTTATTGGGCAACATAAAGTATGATGGGCCAAAAGTATTGGGCTTTGAGAATTTTCTAAGGTAGGATGGGCCAAGATCTTGAGCTTGGGATAGCATGTTGGGCCAAAGGTATTGGGCTTTGAGAATTACCTAAGGTAGGATGGGCCAAATTCTTGGGCTTAGAATAGTATGTTGGGCCAAAGGTATTGGGCTTTGGAGGTCTGGAGTATATTGGGCCAAGGTTGTTGAGCTTAAGGTAATGGGTTGGTCTAAATGGTAATGAGCCAAGGGTGTTGGCCTTAAGGTATTGGGTAATGGGTTAGGGTGGTGGTGCTTAGGTTCAAGGTTTAGGGTGGCAGTTTAGGGTTTGTAAGGCGAAGGTGATTAGGATAAAGATGAGTGTTTGACTCTTCTTTGGTTCAAGGCTCCATTTGAAATGAATGTATGTTTTTTTTTTTTTTTTTTTTTTGTACATTATGAATGTATGATATGCATGTGAAAAATATTTCATGAAGATGAAATTATGCAAGGCTTTGATTATGGTACATACAACCTAAGGTCAAGTTTTAGGTTTATTACATGAAAGGGTAAGGGTGGTTGGAATTGGGTACCTGTCACACTAGAGCAGCGATATACCTAACCACATATGAGTCAAAGAGTCTCGCATGGGTCCAACAGTACGTGCTTGCTCGTTACACCTTTGAAAGGATCAAAGGATTCATCGCGGGGTGGATGATTTCACTATCGGCAAATAGACCTAAGGAGGGTTACCCACTCGATGCTATTCACTATCCATTGTCTTCATAGAACTAGGCTTGTAGGCAAAGAGCCTATGAAAATGATGCATGAAAGTCACAACTATGTTAAAAGCCAAACTTTTTTAACCAATTAGTAGTCCTTTTATTTTCTTTTTATTAAAAAGAAGGTGGTTCCAGTGGAGTCGCCAACTGTGAGGCCTCACCCGAGCACCGGTCCTATCCACTAGAGGGAATCGAAATGCTCATTTGGAAAGAACTCACGATGAAGCCGTCAGGCTTAGATTGATTGATTTTGAAAAGTGCTTTAGAGTCACCACCTTAATTTTATTTTAATTGGGAAAAGATTAAGGAAAAAACCCAAATTGACTCCATTTAATATCCCAAAAGAAAAAGATCACTAGCCTTAAAATCAAAGAGGATTTGGGGGCTAGGTTTTCGGTTCATTTTAATTATTTTGGCATTTAGCAAAATTGTGACTTTAAAAATTGATTTCATGAATTATGTACAATTTAACAAATGCATAATAAACAAATGAAATAAGGATGAAATAAAAAATAAAAAATAAAAAAAAAAGAGAAAAATAAGTTAAAGTTACAACAAAAATTCAAATTAGGGGATACCTCCTCTAGCCCTTATGAGGGGAGAAGTTGGTTAATTTTAATTGGATTCAATGCTTGGACCAAGCATGTTTGCGTATCCCTTTGAATGAGAATCAGAATCCACGCAGTTTTCCCTTCTTGCGAAGGGATTTGTTTAGTCAAATCACTTTATCATGTTTTGATTGATTGATTGAGTTGAGTTGATTGATTAATTTTAATTGATTACCAGGTTGAATTAATTATTTAAGATTTTAATTAACTAACCTAAGTGAATTAATTACGAGAAAAGAATCAGGCAAGGAGCCCAAAGGGGAAGAAGAAAATAATTCCAAGGAGGGAAAAATAAATAAATAATGAAAAGAAAAAGGGAAAGGGAAAGGGAAAGATGATTATCTTGCACTCGTGCGGCTTTGAGATGAAGAAGACTTGTCTTGATAGGCGATGGACTTGCCTCGAAAGGTGGGGAATTTGCCTCGGATGATGAGAAGAGAGTCGGCTCGGAAAGTCGCAACTCAATTTGTTTTGCAAAGCAAGGAGCAAATAGCAAAGCAAAAATAAAATAAAATAAAATTTAAAACTAGGGAGCTTGTTCCTTGGTGGACCAAGCTTATGGGGATGGTTCACTTGATGCAAAGTCTAATCAAGCAAGCCAAGAGATTAAGAAGTTAAGAGGTGAAAAATAATGAGTGGGAAGACCCCTATATATAGGGTGAAGGTTGGAAAAAATTTTCATGCACTTCCAATGTGGGATACGGTGCAAAAAGGGGTGAAAATTCAGAAAAAATGGAAAAAGGGTACGGATCAGCAGAGAATTTTGGAGGATCCACAGAGCATCCTGGCGGATCTGCAGAGACTTTTGGCTAATCCGCAGGTGCGCCCGGAGGATCCACAGAGGCTTTCGGCGAATGCTTAGGCCTGCCCTGCCGCTCAGCGCCCCAATTTCGCATTTTTCTTCTGTTTTCGCTCGTTTCTCGTTCGTTTTCAGTGATTCCAATTGCGTTAGGCTCCGTATTCAGTCCCAAATGATTTGAGGGTAGTTGAAAGGGTGATGGATTTTAGCAATTTTTGACCGCCGAAGGTTTGTTTTATCAGGTCTACGTATCATCTCAAAGGGTATAAAATTAAAGGTTCACAGACTGTGATTTATTTCATGACACTTTAGTATCCCGTGCTTATCGCTGTTTGACACAAAAGTGACAATTGATGTAACGGCGTCAAAAATATCAATGTGACATTTTCAAATTATTAAACATCTGCTGACGTGGCATTTTAAAATTATTAAACATTTGCTTTCATTTTAAAAATTGAAAAAAAAAAACGCAGCTTTGTCCAGCGCACCTCTCTCCACATTTGCTTTCATATTAAAATACACATTTGCATTGCATTTTGACTACCGACTCTCCTTACTTCATATCACTCACTCCATTGAAGCCAACAAAACATACTCATTTCTTAAACTCAGATCTCTTACTGATTATAATGATAAACTAGTTCTATGCAATGATGATGACTCTTTTACTCTGATTAACCAACTTGTTTTACCCATTAAGAATCCATAAAAGAGAACTGGATCTACCCAATTTGAAATTGTTGGGTCTTGTAATGGTTTAATTTGTCTGTATATGATCTATTGTTTAAGGGCTTGCATTTATGGAACCCAGCTCTTGGTGAATTTGTTACTATTTTTGCTTCTACCCATACAAATAGAACCCAAACCAAATTCTTGTTCTAAGAAGAGAACATGTCTATGGTAACAGAGTATACACCACAAAAGCAAGATTTGAAGGCAAAAACAAAGAAATTTCAATAGATTGCACAGTGGATAATGATGCAATAAGATAAAGATTCGAATTTGGTTTCAATAAAAATTCTACATACTGCCTCTTCATTTTTAAAACCAACACCATGGCCTCCTCTTTCTTCAACTATTAGTAGCTAGCAATAAATCAGCAAGCTTAACCTTAACAATGGGTTTTTGAAATAATGAGACTTGAACAAGTTTATGTAACCTTAACAACTCTACCCAGCTAGAATCATCTTTGCCACTACCAACACCATAACCTTTCTTTTTCTCACCTAGTCTAATATAAAGCCACCACCAAATTACAAACCCCAAAATCAAAGACCCAGCAACATCAATAACACCAGTAACAATTATAATGCCAAGACTCTTACCATTCAATCCAACGCACTTACCCAAGAAGCGAGTCGGCTGAGTAGGTCAATAAGCGAGTTCTTCAAACCTTCAAGGCAAGTGACATCATATTGAATGGTGAAAACGAAAGGTAAAGTAAAGAACAAGAGAAAAAAGATAAGATCTTCATTGTATATTTCTTATAGGTAAGGGCCAAAAAGTTAAGAAGATGAGGAGAAGTGGTGGCGGATGAGGAAAATGCGCGGCCATTGACTGAGTTAGAACTTACAAGGAAGAAAGAAAATGAGTTTTATATTTGATAAAACGCAAAGCTGAAATAAAAACAGCTGCGTTTTATTTTATTTTTTTCAATTTTTATGTTATATGACATATGAACACCACGTGTCGAAAAAATAATATTTTTTATTTTTCACTTAACATTTTTGACTCCGTTACGTCAATTGTCACTGTTGTATCAAACGACGATAAATACAAGGTACTAAAGTGTCACGAAACAAACCACAACCCTTATTTAAAATAAGTGTGAAACCACATGATATTTTACTGTACTTTCCTTTTTTTTTTTGCCAAATTTTTTTTTAAATTAATGTAAAATTATATCATTTTTAAAGAAAATAATTTCCTCTTTTTAAGATAGGAAGTCATTTTTTAGATTTTGACAGACTCGCTATAATAAAAATATATATAAATATAAATTTATTAATTCACCGATCGCTGATACTCAGTATTAGTGATTATTGATGACCAGTGATCACTGCCACTATCAATTATTGACAACCACTAAATTTACTATTTTTATGTATTTTTTCTTATATTTAACAATAAAATTTTAAAAATATAAAATTTATATAAATTTAAATATGTTTTTAGTTTTATAAATTGAATTTTTTTATAAATTACGTTTTTATAAATTTATATTTGTTTGTTTAAAAAAATTAAAATTTTTAATATTTTTTAATTAATTTTTATAATTATAATCAAACAACAATAAAGAAAGAGAGTTTTATTCATTTTACTCTGTTTTAACTGTGAAATCGTAAAATTACTTGGTTAACGAATTAAATATCATGAATTATTTAATTAGTTTTTAAAAAAAATAATTACTTCGTTAATTAGGCTAGCACAGCACTCCAACAAAATTAAACGACAATAGAACAGGACCGAACGACAAAAGAAAAGGAAACAAGTCTTCATTGTCAGCGACTTGGGGTTTTGAGGCTTCTCTCCTCTTCTTCTTCACTTTCTGCAACCTAATTTCCCAAAATCAAGTGGGATTTTGGTTTTCTGCTATCTTCTTCCGTCTCACCAACTGCCTTTTCTAAACCAGGTGAGATTATCTTTTCCTTTCTTTTTTTCCTGTTCCACACAAGCATATTATCTTCACTATTTCTTTGTTTTTTTGGTATTCAGATTGATTTTTGAGTTCTTCTAAAGAGTAATTAGCTATTTGATTTGATTTTATTTAATTTTTTGTTCAAACTTGAAAAGGGTTTCTTGCAATAGTGTTTATGAATTATACAGCATGATATTTTATTATCAATCATTGCAATATTATTAAAGAAAGAATTGGTTTTGAAGTTGAAATGAAAACAGTGTAATGGTGGAGATAAGAATCAAGAATAATTATCATGGGGTTTCATCAAAGAGAGGGATTAAGAAATTCCTTTTTGCAGGTTTTGAGGTTAAGCCCCATGTAATAGCTGAACCCTAATGATCTCACATAGTATGAACTATCTAATTTGAAATTATTGATACTTTATGATCTCCATAGTATGATTAAATAGGAAATCTACTTTATTTAGCCACCTCTTTGCTCTATCATTCATAGGGGTTCCTGGTACATGAATTTGAGTGTTATGTTTTGCTGGAGAAGGTTTAGCCGTTCACATTTTCCTATCCAATGAATTTTGGTGCTTTTTTATTATTTTTCCTCAAAGTTGATGCGTAGACCTGTTTCATGTTCAGAAACATCCCAGCTAATCTCAAGTTAAATTGAATCTTTTCTTAGCTCTTGGCCTGTAATAGGAATAAGAAAGGGCTTCTTCTGCTACTCTTTCTGTTTATTAAATTCTCATTTCTCCTATGCTCTTGGTTGTGTCTTACTAATTTGAACTAGCTTTTGGGTTTTGTTCCTCTTCTTTCTTTTTTTAGTTATGTTCATTTGTTGGGGTGTTTATATGACACACATGCCAGTGTTAGGGTCTTGATTATTTAGCTGCAACCTAGTCTAATATGCATTAAGCTGATAGCTATGTGGTTTTATAAACTGAAATTTTTGTTAATCCATTCCTCAGTGTGTGTTTTTGGTTATTTTCTAGTCCCTGCGGTTTGCATATTACAGTGGGGAAAATTTTGTGGGGTTTCTTTGGATGACTTTGGATGCTCTTTTTCAAGATGTAATATGCACTTGCTATAATTCTTCTTCTTCTTCTTTTTTTCTTTTTTTTTTTTTTTTTTGTATCATAGGAGCATTGAGGTGGGACAATTATGTTAGTTTCTAGACTTTCAAGAAATGGAATTGGGATGGTTAAACATCTCTCAAGAGGTATTTGCACATTCTTATCTGGGTTCATGACTTGGAAGTTGTAGCTGCTAGATAGGATAGGATTATGTATATCTGATATATTTACACATTGAGAAGCAAGTTGAATTAGAGAAACAGTATAACTGAAGAATTCATGATTGCACAAATTGACTTGAGTTTTATTCACTTCATTGCCATAAGCAGGCATGTGCACATCCTTGTGTAGAACAGGATTTGTTCAAACACCTTATGGTCAACATTGGCGACCTCAGGTAAGTGCTTTTCTAGTCATAGAACCTGTATTTTTTTTATTTTTTTTTGGTTACAAATGAACTTTTCTCGCAGTTCCATTTGCCATATTCTTTTTCGTCTGAGTGGTTATAAGTTGGTTGTATGGTAACTTTTCTATGTTATTGAGTAATATTAGTTAAATATGAATTGATATTATTACTCCCTAGGTTTTGAGATTAATGAGTACTAAGTTACCTAAAATTGATTTGAAATAAGCTGTCATTGCTTTTTATGCTGTTGGAGACATTCGTAGTTATTCTCCTGAAGTCTTGTGATACATGATTGGTTGACTGTTAAATTCATTAAGCTGATGAAGCATCCATACAAAAGTTTAATTTTGGATCTGATTTAGGATTTGTCTTGATTACCATCAGCTAGTCATGGCTCCAAGTACTGTTGGACCTGTAGGAGGTTGGTGTAATCGTCTATTGTGGTATTGCTTTTGGGCTGATCGTTGACTAGTTAACTTATGATGACAAATATAATATATATATCAGAAGAAAAGGGCAGTTTTCCTGTAATTATCTTCATAAAGGAACTAGTTAGTTTTGATGTGGTGACATTTTGACGCAGAAAAATGAATAGAAAGAGGTGGGGGTGGGGGCTAACACAAACTGAAACTGAAAGAAACAATATTCTAAATTTAAACTTCACATTTCAATCATCCAAAACAACTTGGTATTAAAAGAGCTATAAGAATACTTGTTTAGGGTACTGTAAAATGAACCCTGACCCTAATAGCAAAGTCAAAAACCAAAAATACCCTATAAAATCAAGCAACCCAAATAACTATCTTCCAATTAATTTCTAAAACATATAGTCCTAAAATCCCAAAGCGATTTATAATTTATTAGAATGAGTCAGAATTTATGAACCTTTGGAAATGGGGCTGGAATGTGTTCATTGAGCTGGGAACCTAGTTAGAAAAGTGACTTTGCAAGCTTTTCAAAAATTAAACTGAAGAGATGTAGAAATAAACTTTGGAAGTGAAAGCATGTGGTATTTGGAGAAGTATGAGTTCTAATTATTGTGGATGCTACAGACATTATATGAATTTCAACCCTACGTTCACGTGATCAGATTTGAACACTAGGCCTTTGAAGTTTGCCCCATCATTTCATCACCTGAGGAAAGATCGTGGCATGTGAATAAACTAAAATAACACTGGGAATAATAATGAGCATATCAGAATCATACATGATAAATCTGGTTACAAATCTTTAGTGGCTTATAGTTAGAAGGCCTATTTTTATTTGAAATGAACATCTATTTGCTCATGTTCTTATTTCTAGATATTTATTGGTTCTTGCTTTTGTAACAGTTTGAACTCCATCCAGTGACAAAGGTGTTCCGGAGTACCTTATTTCAGAAGCATTATCTGTTTTCTACCACAACTTCTAGTAGTGATATTGTGGATGAAAGCGAGGAAAAGTAAGCTCTTTTGAATTGAAAGTTTATAGAAAGTGTGGCATTTATGATGAAGAGCAAAGTTACTAATGACACTTTCTTAGAATAACATAAATATCATTAGCAAGTCTAAATTATTTTTTAAGACTAAATTAGATTTTGAGAGAGCCTAGAATCTCATGAGCGGCCATAGGTTATTGTTCATTGAAATAGGTTCCCAACAATGTGACAATTATGATGAATGCGTAAGTTTATACATTTATAATTTTTTGGAAGGAAAATTCAGAATGACATCCTGTCATAACAACATAAACTCTGATGTTATTACATACTGTCTTAAGTAGAATCTAAGGAAGCCTAGAAGCCCATGTGCAGTAGTTTGTAAAGATTCTCCTGGACTCACCAAAGAATCCACTGATTACTCTTCCTCTCCCTGTGAGATAGGATACTCGATGCTTCTTGTTCACTTGGCATATTGAATCTCTTCTCTGCTACCTTGAATAAGATCAGTCGTTCTCCAAGAACTTTTAGGCTTGCTAGATAAACTATATATAAATAACAGTTTTCCATAGTCTTCTTTTGTGTGAATAATTTCCTTGGTTATAGGTTATAGGTTATAAATAATTAATGTTTATCCTTGGTCTAAGTTGTATTCCTATTATGAACTGAAGTTCCTGTTGAAATTTGATGCGTTATACACTGGAGGGATATAGTGCTCGTGGTGAACACTTATATTGTATGAAATGCATCTTCACTTGAGAAAAAATTTAACGAATTATAGGAATATATATAATTTCACTCCTATGGCTATTCTACAGGAAAAGAAAAGATGTTAAGAATTATGAGAATATGTATCAATTAATATTATTAGTTCCATAAACAAACATATACAGCCATGTTCTTTGTTTCTGCATTTTCAGGAGCTTCCATGTTTGACACCTATCTACTGTCAAAGCAAGGTGCTTCTGATAATTTTCAGAGATTATACCTAGATTATATCAAAGGAATTGATTGAGTGTATAATTTTGTGATCCATAATTTAGTTTCAGAAGTACTACAACTAGAAGAGTTAATTAAGCAGACAATTAGGATCTGCATATTCAATTATGGCATAGGATTGAGATTTCCAGAGTGAAGTCACTATGTGCACAAGCGTCTGCAGCTGCAGCTAATATGTCAATATTGGTGGTGTTTGTTCTTTGGAATATCTGTGCACAAATGCATTATTCTGTTGTATTTTCCATCATTGAGTGTTCATGTCCATTCTATATAGTTCTTTATGCCATTAACAATATGGATACATTATTCAATTGTTTGCACTAGTTTCCAATTAAAGAATATAATGCAACATCATCCTTGGCAAAACATGCTGTGGCAGTTGTCTTTCTAATTTGGATCTGAATGTAGATGTTGCTGTTATTTCTTCTCACTTAAATGACGTTTGCAGGATATCTGTAACCTTTGTGGATAAGGATGGAGAGGAAACACACATCAGGGTTCCAGTTGGAATGTCTATGTTAGAAGCTGCTCATGAAAATGATATAGAACTTGAAGGCAAGGATTATGCTGCTTTTTTAATTTATTATTGTCCACCTCCGAGTTGATTATATTTTGTTTATTCTTAAGTGAGTGTTATCTTGTGGCAATGCTTTTACTAAAGTCTAGTCATTACAGTTTGGCCATTCTTTCATTTGTTTCCCATAAAGGGTGCATATAGCTGTTGATAGAATATTACACTTTCCCTATTTTCCAACAATGATATTTTTTTTTTTTTTTTTTGCCAAATCCAACAATGATATTTTCCCCCCTAGTTCTTTTCATCTTCGTCAATTATTGAAGTAGAAAATAGACTTGTAATTTTCTGCAATGCCAATCGCTTTTTTGTTTAATTCTATAATTTTAATATCATCTCAGGAGCATGTGAAGCCTCACTCGCTTGTTCAACATGTCATGTGATAGTCATGGTATGTAATTAAAAATCCATTCTTACACAGTAATTCTATTATAATGTTAACTTAAGAGGGAACATATATAACTATTGAATCTTACGGTAGGATGTGGAATACTACAACAAATTAGAAGACCCTACTGATGAGGAGAATGACATGTTGGATTTGGCCTTTGGGCTCACAGAAACGTGAGTTCCTCAAGCATGAACACAAAATAAGAATTTCTTTTGTGTTGAACCTTGATTGATTTTTGTGTTTTGGATTTTGCAGCTCTCGATTAGGTTGTCAGGTGATTGCAAAGCCTGAACTCAATGGAATTCGCTTAGCTATTCCTGCTGCCACACGAAATTTTGCTGTAGACGGATATGTTCCAAAACCGCACTAGACATGGTAAGTGTAAAGGATGCAGTCATTCCAGTTTTGTAGCTGACATATTGTAGTCAACAAATGAGCATCTCCAGTACTAAATTCATTGTCATTGATTATTACATATTTATTTCACATAATAATTTATTTTTATGGAATTAAAGGGATTGAGACTGTTGATTCCAGTACAACGTCTAAAGGGAATGTCTTAGGCATTACATTACTATTGTTCCAATAGTCATAACTATGGATTAAAATTTCGCAATTTTGTTTTATATATCCATCGATATATCGAGTTTTCATAGGATGTGATATTTAAAACTCATGTCATATCTTTTTGACATTGTTTCCTGCGATATATTTGATATATCGAAAAATATTAATGATATTTATGAAATATATTTATATCAATTAAATTTCATAAAAAATCAGTAAAATATCGATTGAAATATAATAATATTTCAAAAAATTTTGAGGAATTTCAAAAAAAAAAAAAAATTGAAAACGTAATTCAAAAGTTTTGATTTAAAATTTTACATATTATTGCAAATAATTTCACAAATTGATCAAAAGTTATCAAATAATGAGATGTATATTCATCAAATATAGAATATATGTTTATTAATATTAGAGCTGAGCACGGTTCGGTTCAATTTGGGGATTTGAAAATTTCCGAGATTTGATTGAATTTCGGAGATTTTAATTTATGAAGAACCGGAATTAGAATCGAAATAAAAAATCTCCGTATTGTATTGTTCCAAAAATTTCGGGACAATACAATTTGGGGATCAGATATTTCGATTCCGATTTAATCCAATCCAATACAATACGGAGATTTGGATATCTTGAAAAAAAAAAAAAACAAAAATATGCAATTTGATAATTTATATGAACAAAAACAATCAAAACCCAAAATTTATTAATGATTTTAAATTAGAAAAATATAATTATTGTAAAAATATATAAATATAATATAATTATAATTATATTAATATTTTATTTAATTCAAATAATTTTAATCTTGACTTATATACTACTTAAAACTAATAAATAA